>OENM01001967.1:0-23780 GCA_900239745.1 Rotaria magnacalcarata | reverse complement strand
GAATTATTTCAAATTTTCCCATTATTTCCTTGCAATGCATTATAAATTATAATGCATCAAAATTTAAAAATATAATAGAATCTAATTAATTAAAAATGTTCACGCTTTCAATGCATTAGATTCCATTATATTCTTAAATTGTGATGCATTATAATTTATAATGCATTGCAAGGAAATAATGGGAAAATTTGAAATAATTCATTAAAAAACAATGGATTATTGGAAAATTTTCCCATTATTTTACATTATCGGCTACATGGGTAAGTATCGNAATTCAAACTATTTCATGCATTATCTTCCAAATAATTGTAAAAATTGAAATAATTCATTAAAAAACATTGGATTATTGGAAAATTTTCCCATTATTTGGAAGATAGTGCATGAAATAGGTTGCATTTTAATTACATTATGCAGATTATTTATAAAAACAATGTAAAATAGTGTCCATTATCTTACATTATCGGCTACTTGGGTAATACAGAATTCAGTAGATAAAATCATTTCAAGTCAATCTTGAGCGGACTAGGACAGGTTAGTCTGGCCTGGCCTGATGCAGGCCAGGCTGGCATCTCTGATTTGTATGTGAACACAACACATCAATATAATTTGAAATTGACTAAAATAAGATAGCTTACGTAATGCAGAATTGTCATTATTTTGTATCCTAGTCATCAAGTACTTAATTTTTTATCTACTCAAGCAAGAGCTCATGAAATATACAGGATTTCTCTCAATGTCATATTCATTTAATGCATGGGTATAACACCACTAGTAGTCAAATTTAACGCAAAATCTTTGACTGGTATAATGAATAATCAAGTAAGTTTTTAATGTTAAAGACGAAGTTCATCGACACGATGGAAATTATGACACTTGTGGTTACAATAGAAAAATCCTACGTTCTGAATGTCAGTGTACTTTGCTGCACATATGACATTCAACGAAATCAGGAAGTTCGAGTTCGACATTTCGAGGTTTCTGGAATACTTTTGGAATGATCTAACTAAATAATTAACTTAATGCAATATTTTAGGTATTGGAAATGACCGAACCCCGAATTTCGGGTCTCTATTGGGGTTTAGTTCTTGGCTAAGAAAGATAGATTTGATAAATCTGAAGTTCGTATTAACCAAAAAACTTCGACTTGATGTCGAAAAAAGGATGATTTTTATGCGGAAGTCATGAAATATAATACATCGGTGTGTTCTTATCTCTTCTTAATTTCATCATTCGTTAGTCCGATATCTCATGCAAAACTATGAACCTAATTAGCCTTATTCACACTTTGCTTGTTGGCCATGAGCATGTATAAAATTGACCACACAAGGGTGTGGGTATTCAATACTTCACACCCACACCATTCAAGCGAACAGACAGTCATTAGATGGAATATTGTAATGTCACATTGGCAAAGATATCAAAAACTCAAGGTCGATGGTAACCCATCAGTGAAAAAAGTTAGCCGACAAAGATTTGATGATGAATATCAAAAACATTTTGGTAGAAGGAAAAAGTGAGTTTATTTGAGATAAATAGTGATTTACGTTGACAAAGTCATAGTATTTCCGGTAACAGTCTAGAATGTCCTTTACGAAATGTTTTCGGGATTTGGCCCTCGGAAAAAAGTCCTTTAAACAAAATGTCCTTTCACTAAAATAAAAATAATGCTACATGATAATGTTTAAAATGCAGTTTAGTTTATTATAACGGATTAAATTTCATTTTATTTTTCATTCGCAACAAAAGACGAAAGTTCACGTAATAAATCGTGCGGTGTTATTTGGTTATTGTTGAAGCGATTATATAATTCTGTGATTCGTTGTTCGGCAATTCTGGACTTCAATCGTTTTGTACGAGGTTGCATTCCAGTATTTACTTGAGTAATTAAATCATGGACAGTGCTCACTTCTTTTCGAATAGAATTGATGAACAACCAAATATTTGGATGAGTTTTCTGTAGGCGTCTTTTGAACCTGTTGTTGTACCCTAAAAAGATGCGACAGCGTTACTTCGAGTATGCAGCTAATGTAATATCATTGTATACCTTTACTAAAATTATTCGTTTTTTCAAGAACGTCGAAAACGTTCCATACTGATATTCGACGCATCCAATAATCATTAAAATATTTGAATAAACCAGCTAATTCATCTCGTTCAGAATCACTTATTTCTTGTCCAAGATTAGCAAATAATGATGGAACATATTGCTCAGGTACTAAAGTAAGTGTCATCATTTGTCGAGTAACACTACGAATCATAATATTATCTGTATAGTCTGATGATAAACCAAGCGTTTGAACCTTTTTATATATGACCTGTGTGTAGTGAAAAAAGCAGCCCTTATGCATGATTTTTTTTCTGCGAATTATAAAATTAAAAAGGCAATCACGGTTTAATCAAAAAGTTTTAAAAAATTTTGCAGTTAACTTTACTTCGAGAGCGATTGCTTTTGTTGCAATGCCTGGTTCGAAATCACTCATGATAAGTATAGGATCAAATTTTTTATTTAATCGTTTTGGTTCGCCAAATCAGATATCAAAGAAATGAACATATGTTATCGCTTTACGATCAGGAAAAGTGCATACATGACCGACACACCTATGTTAACGAAAAATATCACATTATGGTTGGAAAGAAATTTCAATTTTGAACTATTTTATTAAATATATATCGCTTACATGTTCCATGAAGAATAGCTTGAACGACGAAGACCTGTTCGAAATTAGGTGGAGTGGTACAGAACGTACCATTCAAGTGCAATCTTTGAATATCAAACAACAATAATAGCTGAACATTCGATGACCATACTAAAACTCTTCTTTGAGAACGGACACTTCTAGATTCATTGATTTGAAATTTTGGATCATCACTATCATGTAGTAATAATCGATCATTATTAAGATAATCTTTTGTGTATATGTTATGTCTTCTTTTCGCTCACATTATTATACTCAGTTATCAGCGAGACAGCAACGTGATGGTATGACAACAGAACGGAACAAAAGGATAATCCCCCTTCGCATGGAATCGAACCATGCACCTCCTGCTTTCCGGGCAGACGTATTAACCACTGTACTAGAAAGGAGTGTGTATTATTCGTTTGTTCCGTCTTACGATCGAAGGGGAACACTTCGGTCGTAACAGTATAAATCAGGAATTACAAAAGCAGATGATTCTGGAGCTTTAGGTATCACTTTATGACGATGATGTATTAAGTTATGATCTGAGACAAATATAAACAATAATAAAGCAAGGCTATTAATATCATTATCAATGGTAGATACACCTGGTAAAACAGCAGCAGCTTCAGCTGTCAGTAAAGCCTTTCGCATCTCTTGTTCAGCGATCTCTTGCAATGGCAATAATTCATTTTCAGCACTTTTTGTTTTTAACATATATATTTATTGTTCCCGTATTAGGGTTAACAAATTTCAACATCTTTCAGGGCATTCAAACATGCTCTTTATATTTTTCACGTCATAGGCATCAACATATACGAGCTACGGTAACAAACAGAGAAAGAAACACATAGAAGAGAGAAACGAACAGAATATAATCGAAGTCGAGGCATTGATTACGCAACCAGCGTTTTTATTGTTGTTCTTCTTTTTTGTTTATTCTTCCGATACCGTATATCTTGTAAACGATGACACCGCGTCAGGGGAAGGAATCGAACCTTCTGATATCTAAATTTAGACGCATAGAACCACTACGCTATCCCCGACTTCATTTTCAGCACTTTGTTGCATTGTTTCTCGTAAATTTCGTATTTCTACTTCAGCTGGATTTGGTAAATGAGTATGTACGATAACTTTTCCGGGATAAAGTAAAAATTCTTCATTAAGACTCGTGTGTAAAAGCACACCACAACTTCTATTAGCACATCGCCAAAATTTAATAGTTCCTTTATTATTAAAATTTTTGAATTGAAAATTATTACTATTAATAACCAACATTGACTTTCGTTTATTTGATTTTGTTTTTTTATAGCAATACTAGTCGAACTTAAGGATGACTATGAAAATTCAGATGAATGCGAGCAGAATGAGGATGATGTATCATCCTCATTCATTATATCTTGCGATACCATTTAAAAATACTCTGTTTAATAATTTATGAAGTGCAATATTGTAAATATGAAACTGATATAATGCCTTAAGAATTCGTTTTTTGTTCCTGCCGATTCTTGCCATATATAAATAAATCCTCTATGTAAACAATTTCAATATCTCTCGGAGTATGTTTGAACCAGTGTCATCTACATTTCAGTAATATTATGCTTAAACAACAAGTGATGACAAAGAACTTTTTCATATAAAGACCATTTCCCGAGGACTTTTTGCACGAAGGACATTAATCCTGAAGGACATTTTTTGAAGGACCAAATCCCGAGGATATTTCGTAAAGGACATTTTCTAAAGCACATTCTAACCTGTATTCGTATTTCCAGATAAAAATGGTTTGAAATATAAGAAAACGGAATTTAATTCGTTATGATCAAAGATCTTTAGTGTATATTTTGACTTCATAACCTGTGACGTACCTTCCCAAGTATGAGTGTACACTATGATTACTGTGTGAAATGATAAGACTTGTTCGGAGAAGCGGAAAAAAAATTAAAAAAGGTTTGAAAGATTCCGATTATATGAGAGTTCAACAGTTCTTGCAACATTCGAAGCATGCGATTTCCTCGATGGCGCAGCAACAACACAGACAAACCAAACTAAGAGAAAAGGAGAGATAGAGCATCAGTCAGTATATATAGTAGTATTCTGGAGCTTACCAATCGAAACAGGGACCACCACCGCGCAGACCCTTGGGAAAGTTATCGCGTGGTTGAAGTGGTTGTTGAATGATGGGACCGACTTTGCTTGTGTTTTTTGTCACTGTAGAAAAGAAATATAATTTGACTCTTCGTGAACAAAAAAGAAGATTCTCTTGTATGAGTTTTAGTGAGTACAGATAAACTCGCCTATCTAATTTACAAACGAGCAAATACTGTAATTCATGATCTTTTCTTCTTCTCGTCTATTCTTATTAAGATGTCAAAGTTGAGTTATTTCGATCAAGTGAGTTCTGAAAGGAAATTGAAAGAAAATGATACTTACGCGCTTGGTCTTGATCAAAGTCATATAGAACTCTACCAATAGACTTTTACATATTAAATAAGAATTGGATATTTTTCTTCGACTCACGGAAAACGCGCTTGTTGAGTAACCGAAGTCATGGTTTCAATCAATGGTTTGATCACAATATTGCTACTTCGTCGTCTCGCTTATTTGAACGATGCGCTTATTCTTCTACGCGTTACAAATTTTCTTTTTTTTTCTTCACTGTTCTGACTCTCGCCTCTTTTCTATTGCGCTCTGGTAGCATAATTAAAACCAGCGTCCCGGATCGTCTGACTGTACGTGAAGTCGAAGGGAAGAAAAAATTGCAGTCGTCTTTTTCTTCGCCACTTCTTTGCTTAGCGTAGGTTGCCTATTAAATCGACGTTATTCATATGAATCCAATATCAACACAGAAAATGGCAGAATAACTACTATGAATACGACATTCTCGTTGTTTGTATTAGACAAACCATGGTATGCCACACGCGAGCGTTTTTAATGGATCGGAGCGCGTTCTTACCGATATGCAGGGCATTTCTTTTCACAGCGAATGTTTCAGTAACTAGATGGTATTCGAGTTTCACTCGAAAACGAAACACGGTGCGAAGCACGATGTACGAGTCAGCATAAAAACTATCTCATAGATTAAATATGAGTAAAATTTTGCATTATCGGTGGTCAATTAGTTTATTCTTAACAATTTCGAACTGTTTGAAAAATACCCATTCGTTTCGCATATTGTCAAGCGAAAAAATCATAATCTGTTTGATCAGATGGTTAAGGTCAAGCTTAATGTGAAAAATGGTAATAATAGAATTCATCGTTATGGTGAAAATTTATTATCATTCTATAGAGCTATTTTCCTGATCGAATTAAATATACAAAGCTTCATGAAAGCACATCAAGTGATTTAGTGAATAGAAATATTTGTGTAGTTTAATTTTTAAAACAGTTAACTGCAGTTAGATTAGCAGGGTAGTGTTCGAATTTGTTTGAATTAGTCGTTTCACGAAACAGAGCAAGTTCAAATAAATTATATTAGATTTTTTTTTTGATTTTATTAATTAATTGAACTTACATTGTCGAACGAAAAAGCGCATCTTTGTTACTAAGTTTATTTTCCTTATTTTTTTAAATTTTAGTTATTTTGTTGTTTCTCGTTTTTTCAAGTGATCGCTTTTCGATGTTGATGTTAAAAGCTTCGTAACCTCGGTCAGCTAAACGAAGGAATAATTGAAGAAATTGAATATTTTTTCTTACTTTTATTAAAATAAATGTACATTTATCTGAAATCATGAATCTAGGATTCTTATCTTTTGTATTTATTGACACTTCTCTAGCAAAAACATTTGGTTCACCTTTTTTGTCTAACCTATTAAAAGACGTTTTGTTATTATTAAATAAATTTAAACCGATTTACCGTTTTATAAAAGCGTAATGTTGCAATTTATTTGCATACGCAACAATACCTTGTATTTGATTCTCTTTGACTTCGTCATCTATAGCAAAATGTAAAATTGTTATAAAAGAAAAAAGACTTGCTGATATTCTTCTCGATTGTTGCTTCACAAGAATCAAGTTCCATTTTCTCGAGTGTGCACTATGGCACAATGAAATTTGAAGAGTTATCTAAAAAGAACTCAAATTGTATTTGATGCTAGACTAGAGTCCTGCGGGACAGTCCCGAATCCCGTTTGTCCCGTCCTGTGGGACAAATGGGATCGGGATAATTCGAAAAAAAATTGTTCCGAATTTCAGAATTGCTATATCAAAACTTATTGTACACTTTTTACTTTTTATTTATGACAAAAATCTTATCTAAATAAATTATAGAAAAGAAAGTGATAGCTGTATTTAAGACTGTTCATCATCATCATTTTCATCAGCTGTTTCTTTATGTAATTCTGGACTTCCAGTAGTCAATTTAATTTCTCTATTTTGTGTTGGAATAGGTGTTGAATCAGTTGAAGTTAAACTATGGTTTCTTTTTTTGCACACTTCAACAATCGACGGATAAATATCTTTTCAAACTGACGTATTTCTCTTAATAAATAACAAATTATTAATTTTTGTGGAACTCACATATATTTTCGAAGAAAATGGTGAGTGTAAGTTTAAAAGCGAGATTTNCCCCCCCCCCCATTACAGACATTAATTAGTTTAAAATTGTGCTAATTAGCAATTAGATTAATTAGGCTACCCCCCTCAAAGGCACCCCCTCACAGACCCCCTCATAGACCAACCCCTCCTCCAAGATTATAAAAATCGAAAAAAAATCCAACGACATCAAAATTTACCTTTGAACAAAATTTGGCATTTTCTTAGCAACCTTGACTTCTCTTAATTAGGAAATCAAACTTTATTGGTAATAATATTTTACTATTTCATTTCAATTCATCCAAACTTCTAAACATGTTTCATTACATAAGACATTGTATTAAATTATCTACTAACAGCTGCAGTATATGTGAGTTCCACATTCTAGCCCCATAGGGGCTGCGCTAACAAGTTTTTTTGTATCTAGTTGTGTTCTAAGATCAGTTATGATGTTACCACTATTAGGAAATAAACGTTCGATTGTCGTATTTGTAGCAGGAATAGCCAAAATACGTTTAGCTATTGGAGCTAAATTAGGATATGTGGATTTATTTAGATGCCAATAAGTTAAAATATTCGTATTATTGTCGATTCCTGTCTCGTCTTGCAAATATCTATCGAATTCTATTCTATCAAGTGGCTGTTGTTGTGTATTGTCTTCATTATGTGGTACATCAAATATTTCATCTAATGTATTTATTGAATGCGTTGTTTTTCTCATTTTATTATTTTGTTTATTATGTGTAATTGTTGACAGCACTGACTGGATAACAAGTGGATCACTTAATGTATCAATTTGTAATTTCATTAATGTAATAGCTTGTTATTTTTTATCCGGTATGTGCTGAAAGCTTTTTAAATTAGGATGTAATAACATGGCCATATAATGTATGTCATGTATGATTCAATAATCGTTAGGGTGTTTTGATATATAACGTTTTAATTGGACTAAATGAAGACAATCATCATCGTCGTCATTCGATTTATTTAATAAAAACTGTTTGTACGAAATCACTAGGTGTATTGTTGGTGTACGTTCACAGCTAAGCTTATCTATAACATCGTGAAAATATTTCAAATATCTTGTTAATTGCTCCAATTCGACATAATTAATTTTCAAATAATTTTGACTCTGAGTAGTATTCAATATAGATAGTAACTTGTTGTAAACCATAACAAATGTATTTAACATAATATATACACTACTAAAACGTATTTTACAATAATTTTGAACACATGTCGACAATGATGATTGTTTATGAGTTTGGCGAACATAAGTGATTATATCTTGAACAAGTGAAAAGAATGTTTGAACACCAGAACAACAAGATTCTTCAAATTCAAACGCATGCTGAATAACCTTGTTAATGTAATGAGCGTTGCATCCAATTCGAATAACACCATCACTGAATGCAGCAACCATTTTCGGCTCGTTTTCCGACACTATAAATATATCTTCATTTATTTTCAGACCAAATTCTTCAACTACAATATTCACAAAATCTCGTATATTATGTGCCTTTTGATTTGGAAGATCGTATAACTCGCAAGCTAATATAAACATTTGTAAATTAAAACTAACATCCAAGAAATGTAAGTTGATACCATCATAGTGTAAACCTGTATTAAATAAATGTGGAAACTTCGGATTTCATCCGAGAGTTATGTGTACTGCAAAAAGTGCATGGGATATGTGAGTCATTCTAGAATGTCTGAACACCAAAATTATCATGAGAAACTAGGCAATTTGGTTTCTGAATTCAGTTTTTGTGCATTTTGAGACCTTTTTCAGGCGATGTTTCGTTAGAAAGCTACGATTTAGTTCAAAACTAGTATCAGATTCGGAATCAGCGTTAAAAACTGAGTCGATTTATATATGTTGTGGATAATTCTGAGAGAAATTTTTGTTTTGAAAAATCCCTGTACTCCCTCCCCCTCAGGGATGGTATAGTCAAAAATGACAATTTTTTCGATAACTCATCCATTTCTTGACGGATCCTTCTCATCTTCGAACTCGACTGAGATATTAATGAGATCATTATGTGTACAAAATTTCATGACAATTGGATGAGGCTTTCAAAATTTATCGTGTTAACGGCCGGCCGGACACACTGACCGAATCTAGAGTGTACTCATTTTTTTGGAGTACACAAAAAGAACGAAATACAATATTTCACTTCTAAACATACGGATATTGATCTACGGTTCTAGTTTATAAAAGTCGATAAATTCTGTTTTAAAAATATAAATGAATTCATTCGGATCTAAAATCTCAATATCTTGAGGGTGTGGGTGTGGGTTTTGTTATTCATTACTTTACACCCACACCCTCAAGAATCAATCCTGAAATACAGAGTTTATCATCACCTATAAGAAATGCACCTGTCAGGGTTGATTCTGTTGATCTATGGAAAAGGGGTTTATCAAGAGTGAAACCAGTACAAGGGTATATCGGTTTGCAACGGGTGACAAACTCTTGAACAGTTATAAACGGAAAAAGGGTTTATCAGAGAGGTACATCCAATTGATAAACTGATTTAGCAGTTATAAACCCTTTTTCAGGGTTGATCATTCTCCGAAAATTTTTTTGTGTGTTCAACAATAAATTGTTAGTATAGATTTTCTCTAGCAATTTCTATTTAATTCATGTCTTCTTTTTTAAATTTTACTCATTAAGGAAAACGACATTGAACCAAACAATGCATTGTTTGAGTATCATGATCAATGATTTGAATATCAAAGGTAAGAGAAAATCTGGTGGCTGTAGTTCGTGATGAGATCGAGAACGAGGGGAAAATTGAAGGAAAGACAGTTTGAGCTAAATCGTAACTTCATTCGTCAATAGTTAGGACCCAGATTTGAGCTACTGTACCGTTTCTCGTGTTTATATTCAACCTGTTTCTGTTCTGTACAACACAGTTGTCCTAGAAATTGAATGATTTGTTCGCTTCTTTTTATTAATTTTTCAATGGGACTGTCAAACAGACAGGAGACAATCTTTAAGTCTATGATGATAAACTTTGTGCACGATTCTGCTTATATATTGAAAGATGAACTTTGATTCTATCTTTCGCAACCTAAATGACTAGGAATGCGTTGTAATTTGACATATGAAGAGACAAACAGTAAGAAGATTTCTTATTTCATCTTTCAAGAAACAGTCTCTTTTGCGTGCTAAAAACGGAATGTTCGGGAAAAATAGTTCTCTCTATCTTTTTAGTTGATCTTAAACAAACTTAAAATGATCTGAAGTAATTATTCTCTAAGTCTTTCGAAACAAACAAGAAAAATAGAATCTTACCAATTGTGTTCTTTATTTCATTCTAGACCAGTGAAAGCCGCAGCCATTCGTCGTTCCCTCGTAGAAAAATCAATATCACAAAAACTTTGCTGATTTCAAACATCTGCGAACATGTTGACAAGCAATTTTCATCAGTCCCTTCGATAACAAAGAATATTTTTGAAAGTTTCATCTTGGTACATAAAATCATCAATGCACCAATAATGATCTCCGAAAAAGCAGTATCAACTGAACATGATCAACAATGATTTCTCATCTTGTTGAAGGATGAAGACAATCGTTAGTGACATTTGTTCCTCACTAGCTGAAACATCCTTGTCTTTATGTATCTTCTCATCTTTACTTTTTATTTGTTTTTCTGTCTGCACAGATCTTTTTATCTGCTGGTCTATCTGTTGTTTTTCAAGGTGAACCAGTTCGTTTTATTTTTATCTCGATCAGATTTTTAACATGCACAATCAGTTTATTCTGATCGAACCTTGAACGATTAGTGGTTTCTTTTTTGATTAAGCTCGAAGGTTTATATGAGATGTCTGATATTAGTCACTTCTCACATCCACATGAAAGCAATGGAGAGATGTTTTCTCTTATTTGATATGCTTGAATTTTTCCGATTCATTTTCAATAGTTTATTCTAAATCTCTCTATCATCAACCAAATTCACGCCGAAAGGCTCGATTATTTTGATATTTTCATTCACAATAATTGTTAATATGTTCCCTGAAGAGAAATTGAAGATTGTAATGAAGGAGAAAGCTGACGAAAAAACAAACACGACGATCGACTTTATACGCATTGCACTGTAATTGATTGACCATTATAGAAAAAGTGATTATCTATGCATGAATTCGTTGTTTTAAATAACATGAAAATTGAATGGAAAGAAAGTTGATTCAAGTCGTAACCGTTCTGAATTCTTTGCATTGGCTCGTGAAAAAAGTTCAGATATTTTCATATTTGTCTTTTATTCAATGGTTAGTAGGATCAAGGTTGAGGGTGAGGGTGAGAGAAAACTTTCTTGATTCGAATAATCAATGAAATCTCTACATTCGTTTCTATCTCTCAAATTCAAACAATCATGTGATGTTGTCCTTGGTGTTTATATTATTATTGCGTATTTTATAATACGTGAAGTTGCTATCCCTATATATATAAACAGAACAGATATATTCTTCTGTTGTTGTTGTGGTTAATATAGTATTCGTCTATGGTAGTGCGATTATTGTCGTTGCTAGTCTTCACGTCTCATCTTTTTTTGTCTTCTTCAATAAAGGCTTAACTCACGTTTATATAATATTTACGCTCACTTAATAGAAATGTGCATCAGCAAGACGTGTTAAACTTTAAAAGTGTCCTTCATTAAGATAATGAACTGGTTTGGAATGCAAACGTCGTAAATCAGAATCATTCGATAGAATTGTTGATGCGCATGTTAACTGTTGATGATGAACTTGATAATGACATTGCTGAACCAACTAAACCAGATGCGGATGAATTTCGATTATTATTATTATTATTATTATTATTATTAATACAAATATTGAATTTATTAGTTAAAATGGTATAGATGAAGGAACATACGAGGATGTCAATTGTGTCAGTGTATGTGTGGGTGTTAGTGTATGTCTTCTTCCACCCACACCCACACCATTTTCAGTCGGAATCTGAATTCTATCCAGATGAATATAGTCGTCATCAATTCGTTGGTCGCTCAACTCCATCAGAAAACGATAATGAATCAGAAGCTCCTACAACAATTAATCAGGATCTTGATGGTTGTCATGTTGGGTACTGTGTGAAATCTACGGAAATCAATACCCAAGAGCAAGTCTGATCAATTATGTAAAACAAACTATCGTGTGTTAGAGTTTAGATAAATCGTCATTAAATAGCTTACTCATACTGAATATGAATCAACGAGATTGAAAAATAGATATGTAATTAATTTAAAAGTATTCTCCTGGCCAAATGGTAGCCTTTTCATTTTCGTTTTCAAAAGCTGCTTTAATATTTTTGAATAAATCATCTGCTAATCGAATATTTCGAATCATGATATCATCATTTTGTTCAGAGATCAAACCAATATCATCCCAGCCCAATGACATTAATGNCTACGAACTTCTGTAGCAGCCATCCTAAGTAACTTTGTTTCCACATCAATATCGACTGCTCGCCATTCAGATATGCATACATCTCCATGTTTACCATCTGGCTGACTGATGACTGCATAGCCTCTTTCATTGGGTAACACACAGATGTAAGCCAAGTCTTCTTGCCAATGCCAACCGATCCAATGTTCGAACATTATAGAAGAATCTCGATCGAACTGATAAGAACGAGGATACAGAGAATAGAATTCATGCAGTTGATCATAAGAAGTGATAGAAGATACCGATACCCATGGCACTTCGTAGTTGGAAGAAGAAAGCCTATCAGGTATATTAATGACGTAGTTTACGCGAACTGTAATAGGTTCCCAGCCTAATGTTAAATAATGATTGGAACGTCCAGTACCCAATATCGATAGATCGAAATCCTCTTGTTCCATCTTCTCAATTGCTAGTGCAAGAAGTCGCCGTGACAAACCTTGATTTCTGAATTCTGCTAGAGTAGCCATATTGGACACAACACCACATAGAAATGTTTCTTCGTCAGATCTCAAAGTAATCCGTCGAATATGTACAACGCTAACTAATAGATTATCAGCTGACCAAGCTCCCAAAGTGTCTCCTTCTCGATAATTTGGAGATGCTGTAGGTAAAAAGTATCTTTCGAAATAACCATCACCTTTGGGTCCGAATACTGTTTGCCAGAGTTCAAGTGCTTTCGCTTGTTCGCTTTTGATTACGGGACGATAAATAATTGATAACTGAGATTCGTGCATAGCTTTCGATAGGAATATTCTACTGGGCCAATTTATACTAACAATAGATTGTTGATATCTATAATAGATGAATAAAAATCATTTATTTTCTAATTACAATGAATTTTTTACTTCACTTAATGTTATCAAAAATAATAATTTACCACAAACCATCTCGTTCTCTCTCATTTACACATATTCTTATTCACGGTAGCCTTAATCATTAAAAATAAAAACTTTTTTCATTGCTATTATATTCTAATCAAGTTTTCTATAGTACTATTCGTAAACGATTCGCTTTATATGAATCTGGTAAATTTCCGACTAATAGTAATGCCAATGTTGAATAATGCAATCAACGGTTTGGTTGTCTTCTCAATCTATTTTTCGATGAAAGATCATGATCGTGATTAACATTCTACTAACAGCTATGAACGAACCAATGACAAAATAAAAACATATAGAGAGCGCGCATAGACGAACTCAGCAAGATGTCATCGCATCAATTCTATATACTTCAATGCTTTTCACCACTGCTTATTAATACTGAAAGTTGCATAAGTTTCAGACATATAGATTACTCAAACTTGAAACCATATAACCTGACTAAACACCAATATCCTAGTGTGTACATGTATACTGTCGAAGACAAAATAATTATTTGACATTCATTTGGTTAAATAATTTCGCACCCTATATAGTAAAATTCATTTATTTTCTGTTTGACCATCTCATAGATATGAAAACACACGCGCTGTACATACTACAGAATATGTATGAGGTGCTGAGTTCGCCCTGATGAATGATGAGGGAGTATAGTGACCTTTTTCTGGATTTATTTAGTTCAACAAGATTTATTCGTGGTTATGATATTTGAACACATTCACACGTATACACTCTTACAGTAATTAGTTCTTTTTAATTTACTCGAATCAGTTGTTTTGTAGTATTCTTTGATATTTCAATTGTTTTTTATGCCATATTCTTAAGTATATTCATTTTTACTGATTTATGATGACGTGAATTATAATTCAAAAATCGATCTGCCGTTGAGTCGTTTCTATACTAACGAGGGAAGGTCCCCATGTGTTACGCTCTGTTTTGAATCGGACGTATGCCATTTTGTTGAGCTCAGTGAGACTAGCAAAAGTCCAATAGGGTTTCTCCCCATGGACCTTTGGAGTCGATTTATGACCTTTTTACTGAATTTTTGACCATTTTTTCGATATTGAGCAATAAATCAAATAACGGAGTTATGACCTGAAAGTTTGTCCATAGATAGGTCTAATCATCTTTAGAATATCCTGAAAATTTCAGCTGAAAAGAATGTTCATTTGTCGAGATATTGAATTATTAAAAAATCATCGCTTATTAAAGACAAGGTGCAAAATGCCAGCTTACTTCAATATCCAATATCTCGACAAAGGAACATTCTTTTCAGCTGAAATTTTCAGGATATTCTAAAGATGATTAGACCTATCTATGGGCAAAATTTCAGGTCATAACTCCGTTATTTGATTTATTGCTCAATATCGAAAAAATGGTCAAAAATTCAGTAAAAAGGCCATAAATCGACTCCAAAGGCTCACGGGGAGAAACCCTATTAGACTTTTGTTAGTCTCACTGAGCTCTACAAAATGGCATACGTCCGATTCAAAACGGAGCGTAACACCTGGGATCCTCCCCTCGTAAGATATGTCAATACCACTATCTTTTGTTTTTGATTATATTGTGTCGAGAAAATTAATCGGTCCATTATTGCCGTGAAGGATCTTTAACTTTCTACGTTTGTTCACACATGTAATTCTTCATGTAGCGATTTACTAGTGTTGGAGATAGAGCGCTTCTCATAGGTAAGCCACGCTTTTGTATATAGAATATTTTGCTAAATTGATCATAACTATGTTTTTTTTAAAGAAATCAATAATATCTTTTTAGTTCAGTTATTGCTTATTTTGTAGTACCATATTTTTCGGAATCCCCAATTCTATTAATTGTTTCCTCTACTATTCGTGTTATAGGCATGCTTGTGAAAAGGTTTTATACATCCAGACTAGTGAAATCATCGACATTGTCCATATCAATTTCAGGTACATCTTGAATAATTTTTGATTTATTACTTGTTTCATTATTAATAGTATCTCTTTGTTATTTAATTAATGTAAATGAATATCCTGATAATAATGAAATAATTTTGTTGTTGATACTGGTAATTCAACGCATTGTATGAGGTTTTTTATGCAGTTTTGGTTTATCTCCTATATTCGGAATATTATCAACTGGTTAAACTCATGTTCCATGCTTATATTATAATTCGATCTCGTTTTTTTTATGATGCTAGTTGAATATTTGTCTTCTTCATATATCGATTCGACAATTTATTCTACTTAAATTATTCATCATAAAAATTTTTCTTCCTTTATCGGTTTGAGCTATTCTTATATGATTTAATTGTTTTTTGGATCCTTTTATTCTTCATTGTATATATTATTGTTCTTATTTTTAGAATTCTTGAATTTTTGTACCAATATTTTTTTTGTTTGTATTTGTCTTTGTTTGTTCATCCATGTGATATTGTCATTTCGTTATCTTTCATGGTGGAAACCTTTTTTGTTTGTGTCGTTATTCTAATATATACTATTTCTTATATATAGTGATTGAATATTTCAAATCTTCATTATTGTTCTAAATAGTTGTTTTTTTTTGTTCAAGTACATTCCATTGAAGGTACTTCTTCTTTTATTAAAATTATTTTAAAATACAATATGTACTTCTTTTCATTTTTTTTCTTCTTCTAAATTTTTCAAATCAAGATTTATAACATCTACTCTCAACTAGGAAAGTCATCGCTGATTACTAAATAGGGTTATATAAGTCTTCTTTATATTAAATCTTTTATTTTTTCGATGTTGTATTTTAATACTTGAAATAATTAGATTATTTAATACGCTTCAATTATATTTAATTTCAAATAAATCACATAATCAATAAAACTCTAGAGATAAAACTCGTTAAACTTTAACAAGTGAGTTGTAGCCATCAAAAGTTTTGCCAGATGAGATGAATTTATTTATTCTTTCTTGCAGATGTTAAACATACGATAGTGAGATGGCAGACAATGATAGTGATAAAATATAATTAAAACATATAACACTTAATATTAGAAAGAGAAATCTAACCAATTTAGTAATTAGAAATAATCTCTCTATTTGAACTGAAAAAGTTCGGCTGTCTTGTTGATCTATCTGGAAGTGATATAAGTATAATGCAACTTTAATCTTTCATTATTTTTAACCTATTTGAAAAAACTCATGAATAATAATTTCGCGAAAAAAATTCAATTCTATGGATAGAAGCTTCTTTGAATTTAGCAACAGCTTTAATATTTCACAATCAATTGGCTAAGTATGATGGTAATTCTTATAACGATAATTGCATTTTTCGGATTGATTTTGATGATTCTCTTTCTAATTTCAATCTTAAATATAATAGTTACTTCTCACAAATATTTAGCGAATCATACTAGATCAATGACGCACCAAAGTGTGAAGAAACAGAAGATTTGAAATATGACTATGAATGAAATATGGCCCCCCAGCAACATTCACATTCGAAGGTATGCTTATAATCTAACGGAAAATCAACTATAGGAAGGATTGATTCACATAAATGTTATGGAGTGATTAAACCATAATTTTAATGAATGGATCACACAGAAGATCGATTCTTTGGATTTTCGGATTTGAAATATATCTGTTAGGTTTCGTATTTTTTTATACTAGGAATTGAGTTCAAAAAGGTACACTTACTACAAAAAATCTACCACGATTGTTTTCTTTTCTAGATGTAATATGAAGTTTCAATAAAAACGAGTTTATCTTGTTAATTCTTTGAGACAATGAAGTAGATCTAAGTCTTTTGGTCTTAATTGTGGAATTCTGTCTACAATTAGACGGTTAAAGTTGGCTAATCGTTCATCATTCGCATTGATATTTGATAAGTAAATTACCAAAACTCGGCGTTGTTCTTCGTCGATGCGAAAAACTTGATGTGTAAAACCACATGAATGACCAGAATGAATGCGTGTGTGCCCGTTTTCATTAGAAAGGAACCAACCTAGTGAATAGTATTTTGCAGAAGAGCTCAACTCATTTTGAATTGAAAAAACAGTTGACATCATTGTCTGACAATGTCGATACCATTGAAAATAGTCGTTGATTGACATGTAGATGCCTCCATCTCCTCTGGTTGCACTTGTTGGGCTTTGATCATAAAGACAATAGTGTTTATTGTCTTCTCTTTCTGCATATCCAAAAGCTCGATTCACTATTTGAAGATGATCTAAATCGAAAACGATACTTGTCTTCATACCAAATGGCTCAAAGATGAACTGTCGCAAGAAATCACCGAGTGCTTGCTCGGAAACTACTTCAATGATCAGTCCAAGTAAAATGTAACCAGTATTACTATAACGAAATTGTGAGCCTGGTTGAAAATATGTCTCATCTTTGAGCGTGACAAGAACATCATCATCTAACCATTGACGACCTTCTAACAGCGATTCATTATTCTCATAGTCCATTACTCCTGATGAATGATCTAGTAAATGTTGAATACGAACTGTGTTGCTTATCTTCGGACACCTTTGAATAAATTCCAATGAAAAATAAGATTTCAGAGTGTCTTGCCGATTTAGTTTACCTTGACTTTCTAACACAATGATCCCATAGGCTATAAACTGTTTGGATAATGAAGCTAGACGAAAGTTAGTGTTATATGTAATGGCTTCAAATTTCAATATATTAGCAAAGCCAATGTAACGTTGATAAACAATTTGATCATCGATCGCAACCAAGACAGCTACTCCCGGTTGAATTGCATCGCCCATCGAGCAATAATCTTTTGATAGTAGATCATCCAAGAGAGTAACAAAATTTTCGTCAGACATTGCCCTTGCGCTGACAGGTATCACTTCTTTATGTGTCCATTCTTATCTAGACAATTGTAGGACTCTTTTGTGAGAGACTCATATTTACCAAGCATATTCCACTTACATTTGCAAGATACCATTCTCCTCTACTTTGAAATTTAGACATGTGTTACAACATTATCATTTGCGACGAGAAGATAAAATGTGGAAGGACAGAATAGGCGAAATAAAATATACTAAACAAAATATAGAAATTGGATAGCCGTTACACATTTTATAAGATGCTAACTAATAATCATTCAATTAATTTGTCTGATTTCAGCAGCAGAGACCCCTTTGTAAAAAGTAATTAAATTCAAGCCGATTCCGAAGTGATAGATAATTTAATGTTAAAATCGCAAGAAATCTTTGTAAAACCTATCAAGCGATTGCTTTTCGAGATGTATCGTGAAAAGGATTGTCATGAGTTTAATTACTTGCATCGAACAAATAAGAATAGCAATTAATATCGTCTCATATTCAATGAATCAAAATGCTAATTAAAATACATAATTCTTATAGATAATTATACGACCATTACTTTATGACACGCGTTTTGAAGCTCTTGTCTTCAACATTTGTTTTTGCTTGACTCTACAAAAATGAAATAATTTTGAATAATAATTTCGCGAAAAAAATTACAATTCATCAATTATCGAAGAATAATCAAGATCGGACCGTTCTTGTCGTTTACAAATACAAACTCAACAATAGTCAGACCTCACTTAAATAGGTATCTGATTTTGTATAAATATTTGATTATTAACGTTCTGACTAATGACTAGTGAATTTGGTCATAGTTTTAGTTTGTCTATGTTGTTCAGCCACGTCTACGTTTCAACATCAAAAATGCTTCTACGTAGAATAGATAATGGATCACGTCATATTGCAGGACTCATCTAGGCGAAGTTAATCAAGTAAGAACTCGGAATTACCTTCACATCAAGTTATTCTTTTCAGTGGTAACATCATACTAATTTATTGATCAATTTGAATATCCATGAAGCACATATTTATATAGCTCGTCGATATTCATTATTGTGAGTTTTTCTAAGCTACTAAAAGGATACTCTTACATATCGTGCTATTATCAATCGTGCTCATTCAACTTAAACAATTGACTGCATCATCAATCAACGCGACAGGAACTCCTATTGGTAGAAACAGTCAGGTTGCTCGACTTTTTGGACATTCAAACGCTCATAATAATCATTCCCCATTACAATTTCGGTTTAAGTACACGTCACATATCAATAGTTGGTGGTGTATTAGAATGCTAGAACCAAGTACAATCTCATGGGATGACAATTACTTATGCACAAACAGAGATATAGGATTGGCTTTCAGTTATAGTAATGGATACCAATGTAATCCGAACTTCAAATGCACATCAACACTAGAACCCGGTGCTGAGGATTGGTATGACAATGCCTTATGCTTGTCTATTGAATCGAATGTTGAACTTGCATGGTCGTTTTGTGGTAGCCGGAGTGCTGGGTGAAAGTGTGAACTAGTATACGATCCAGCATCAAACAGAGTTATCATTGACAATTATGTATGCTGGAAAGAACACTGAGAGACAATATATCAATTCATTAGTAGTTGTCGCAGTTACACGTTTTATAAAACCTAACTCATTATATAGTTTATTTGTCCAACTTTGATTTTTTAAAGTTACTAATACATTGAATCATGCTAGCCTACACTATGCTTGAAGTTGTTCGGTCAATTGTTGTTTGATGCACGTATCAGTGAAGTTACTATGGCTTATGGGGTGATACTCCTGGAGATGTTTGGATATATATGAGTAGTGAATACCTGCGATTATGGTGAATAGTCACACGCACACTTACAACTACATGTTCGCATTCACTTACATCTATCACTAAATCTATGATCCGCATCCTTTTTCCTTTCAAATCCAAAACAACTAGAAATACTGCATATAAAGAATTTTTCTTTGCAGTTATTGACATAATGATAGATCGTGGATCGAACGCGTTCTTCATTTGTACTAAACATATTACAATGATTATTCAGTAGGGAAAAATTAGCAGAAAAGTGTTGCCTTTTGATCTCTGCTGATCACTAAGCAAAAAATATACGATTCAGGACAAAATGATCTAGCTGTTGTATTATGAGTTCTAATATCGATTGTTTTGAGAGCATACAATCATATAGGTATCTGCATTATGTCGTGAGTGAATACTGTTCTCTTTTTATTTTCTCTCTTTCTCGTCAGGTTGATTATTCCAGTTTCATGATTGTAACAAAATATTTGTGGGTTATTATTCTTTGGTTCTGGGTGAATTGATAAATCAAAATATAACGTTACGGGTTTTGATGATATTTATTTTAAGAATAATATGAGCACACACAGATAATAAGAATTTGACATAATATTGATAAATGATTACGACATGCACAATAATAATAAATGTTGAACGATAAGCGTTTCACGATTCTGTATTGTAACTTCTACTTAATATTTCTAGCTAACTAACTTTGCCCCTTACTATCTATACCACTGCCTCTCAATACTACTCCAAAATTATCTATCCCCACACTTACCATATTTTCTCGTCATTTTATACTCTCGCTCTTTTCTTTCTCTATTTCCTTCTCTATTTCTATTTATTACTAAAAAAGGAAATTATGAACTAAATAGAGAATAACTTAGGCCCTTTCGATTATTTCATTGATTGACATAAACTCTTGAGCCCATCCATGTCATATTTGATCTAATGATGTACTGATAGTATCCAGAAGATATTCTTTCCTATTATGCCCTAACCTTGCACTCATGCTTTTGTAAAAATCGTAATATATCTAATCGTTCTTGTCGACTACTCTAATTATCTGTATAAAGAATAAGAAGAAATTCCATAATGCGGAAACGTAGATATCTGAATCACTAGGGGTGTATCATTCATAAAAAATGTACACATGGTTTTCTGAATGTATGAGAATATGGATTATTGGCACAATGATAATATTTTTTTTCTCGTTGACATACGTATATGTGCATATGTATATTGTTCTCTTTCCACGAATTTGTTTTTTTGTTGATTGTTTTCCTTACTTTGTGACAGTGTCATAGTATAGTTCTGTTTTCCTCTGTACAGTGAATAACATATTCCGAAGGTTCCAAAGGTGACGTAGTAGACTCATCGACATTCATAGTTTGGCAACAACAACATAGATATGATTATCACTATTCCTTTTTTCTTGTGCTTGCCGGAAACAAGTATTTGCTATAATAATCTTATCCTTATCTCTAATATATAGATGTTAGTTCGAGGAGAACATTAAGTGTTCAACATAGTTAAGTGCTATTTTTATCTAACTATAAATTATTGCTAATGTATCTTGTGACAAACAAAAATAAGACATGTAATGAATTCATAAAAACAATTCTTATTTAACTAATGTACATTTAGCTTTCATTCATAGACATATAAATATTATTTTATAACTTCGACCATGTGCATGAGTAAAAATATCAGTGTATTAGATAGTTACCTATGACTAAATTATTACTGTTCGCTGAAATATATGAACTTAGCAGACTCATTTCTTAGAATCATATGAATGACTCGTTGAAAATTCTCTTTTTTGTATTCTCATTATAAATTTGACTATAATTTTTTTGGAAGTATCCAAATAAGAAAATAATTCCTAACATTATTATTTCACTTGGCTTTTATAGATTGGAAAACTGAAATCGTAATCATGATCAATCCAGTATTTACCAATGCAGCTGGTATGGACAAAAATGTACTTCAACGGTATTTAGCATTGCCACAACCCGATGGTAAATCAATGGTAACCTACGTATGGATTGATGGAACAGGCGAGAATCTTCGAGGTTCAAAATTTGATACTTTTTAAGATGCTATATCGTGCCGTATGTTCTCTTTTTTTTATTACAGCTAAAACCCGTACATGTGATAAAGAGCCGAAATCACCAGATGATGTATCCTGGTGGAACTTTGATGGTTCATCAACTGGTCAAGCTGAGGGATCAAATTCAGAAGTTTATCTAAAGCCAATTGCCTTGTTCAAGGATCCATTTACACTAGGGCAAAATAAAATCGTTCTTTGCGAAACATACAACTTTGATATGAAACCAACTGGTAATAAATTATTAGCTTGAATATATTATTTACTACATTATAGGATTTGTACATTATTTTAGTAACGAATCATCGAGCAAAATGTATTGAAACAATGTTAGCTGCAAAAGATCAACATCCAATATTTGGTCTTGAACAAGAATATACACTAATGGATCGAGATGGATGGCCATTTGGATGGCCTAAAGGAGGATATCCGCAACCACAAGGTATATTGATGTATGAACCACATTTAAATAAATAACTCTGTATTGTAGGTCCTTTCTATTGTGGTATTGGTGCTTGTTTAGCATTAGGTCGTGATTTAGTCGAATCACATTATAAGGCATGTCTATATGCTGGAGTCAATATTCGAGGAACCAATGCTGAAGTCATGCCAGCGCAATGGGAATATCAAGTTGGTCCATCCGAAGGTATTGACGCTGCCGATCAACTCTGGATGTCACGATATTTATTACAACGCATAGCTGAAGAATTTGGTACTCAAGTTAGTTTTCATCCAAAACCCATTGCTGGAGATTGGAATGGTGCTGGATGTCATACAAATTTCTCTACACTTTTTATGCGCGAACCAAACGGCATCAAGTGAATTATTTTTATTGAAAACCTGATTTTATTTATTCGTATTTTTTTCCGACTAGCGCGATTCATACAGCTATAGAACGACTTAAAGCACGCCATCACACTCATATCAAAGTCTATGGTAAAGATAACGAACGCCGACTGACAGGTCGACATGAAACAGCTAGCGTATGCTAATATATTTTTACGATTGGATTAATGTATTATTGTTTTCTTCACCCTAGATTCACGAATTCAGTGCTGGTGTTGCAAATCGAGGTGCTTCTATTCGAATTCCTCGACAAGTTGATGAAGAAAAATGTGGCTATTTTGAAGATCGTCGACCAGCATCGAATTGTGATCCATATGCTGTAACTAGCATAATTGTGCGTACGGTATGTCTTGGTGAACAAGACTGAATACATAATGACAGGAATTAGAAATTACATAAGTCTATGTGTGTATATCTTTCACTTTTATAGAATTTAAATAAAGTAGGTTTGTGTACCGACTCCATTATAAATAGAAGTCAGAGTGTTTTTTCAACATGATCCGCTTTCTTTTCGAAAAGTTTTCTGTTCATATGTAAACTATTAAAGTAGTAATTGTAAAACAAAAGTTTCAATCAAATGATTTCTGCAGTATATCAAATCAGAGAAGATTGGATTATATATTTAAAAAAAAAACGCATTTAACAAACATAGATTACAGAGCAATACATCTTAGACATAAAGTTTCAAGT
>OENM01001966.1:10369-23782 GCA_900239745.1 Rotaria magnacalcarata | reverse complement strand
CGACGGACTACATAAATGCTTCTGCTTCGCATCGCATTAAATATATGCCAAGAAAAAAAAAATGAAAAAATCCAATGCCCATACATTAGCGATATCTATAATTCAGTCAAAGCAGATTTTATTGCATCGCTACTTGATACTTGATAGGAAGTTGAGTCACCTGATTGTTTCTTTATATGACAATTGATGTTTGTCATAAGTGTGTTGTACTGCATAAAAAGATGAAATTTGGATTTTGTACAGTTATTAGTCATCGTCAGTGATTGTACAATCATATTCTCAAAAAACAACGAAGTGCTGTTGAATATTCTACTCTTGCTTATAAAATCGAAATGATTGCTTTTACATTTTATAAAGTAATTGTAAATCAGCATTCAGAGAAAAAAAATGATTGAGATTTATCGAGAGCAAAAAAATATTTTGCGTTTTGTTTTTAGATTTTTATGTTTATTTGAAAAATCTTTGGCATATATCCCAGTGATTAATTCTATACATATCTGCTCAAACTAACAGGTGAGCTATTTTTGATTAATGATAAATAAGGAAGATAATCGAATTTATTTTCATTAAACAAAAGTTTATTAGTGTATCCGAGTTTCTTTTTTGATGAGCATAATTATTTTAGCAAAAGCTAATATAAATAGGATACATCTTAACAGATATGTGCATATTAAGTACAGGAAAACAAAAGGTTCGACATAGATATATATACATTTTATTACGAAATCGAATTCTACAATACATATTCGTCTGCGTCACTGACATTCTTTTTTCTTCCTCATACATTTACCTACTCAGACGACGTTTGCATTTTTTCCACCTTGATGAAAAAGAAGAAAACGAAAAGAAAACATTTGAGTCAAGCACTGTCGTTTTAAAATTTTTCTGTCACCATCACGAGCACGCAGACGTAGGTTGGTGATCTTTAGGTTGAAAAAAAAATAACATTTGATTTTCTACACTTTGTATCCATGATACTGAACCACTTATTAATATACGATTGCAAAGCAACTTAGTTCATATTTTGATAGAGAGTAGAAAAAACAACAACAACAACAACAAATCTTCTGAATCCATAAAAGTGCCGAATATATATTAATGCAAATGATATTTATTCTTTTAGTGTATTAAAGTCAAAAAGAAAACGATGTCAGAATGCACAACAACAACAAACGTAACTCCTCCAATTCGTTCTGTTACTGATGAAGTGCCATCGTTAATTGCATCGAATGAAAATAAAAATTTTAATAGTGAAAAAAATTCAAATTCTTCGAAAAAAGAATTACGTGAACGACGTTCAAGTTCATCAAGTTTTGCATCAGATTCATCTTCAAGTGATTCTATAACAACATTTATGATAAATCAAGATAAAGATGATGATGATGCAAGTAGCTATGATGATACAAATTTAGAATGGGCAAATCTTCATCAACGCCTCCATACATTAAGACGATTAAGTAAATTAATATAAAAACTTTTCTTATTAAGTTTTCATTAAAAAAAGTATTAACTAATTTTTTCTTAGAGAAAAACCGGAATGTGTTATGATGTACTATTTCCTATTAAATATATTATTGTTTGTATAGTTCTATGGAAGAAAACAAGGGGAAAATAGCGTAAGATTATTTCGAACTATTTTTGAATAGTTTTCCTATACCCAAAGAGTACTATGATTCTTTCTTGTTAAAACTAGCTATCAAAGAGTACGTCTAATTGTTAGATCATTTTTGATATAAATATCGTACTCGATGGTACAGAATCTATTATGACAGAAAACAAGATCAATGGATTTGCGTTCATGCATTATTGTTCTTGACTATTAACTATTTTAGTGACTTTCTCTGTAAACTTGATGTTCCTTTATAAAAAAAAAAGCTTTCAAAATTTACAAAAGTAAAGTTTCAATTTATTCTATTGTTTTGTTGTTGTAAATATCATTCTTAATATTTTTTATCGGCTAATACGAATATTACTGTAGCCGAACTACAAGAAAATGTAAAACTTTCAAAACAATCTAGTCTTCAAGAAAACTTGACTTGAGCAATAATAGTTGCATTTGTATGTGATACAACAAATAACACGATCTTGAGTTGAACGACTGACTGAATTAATCATAACTTAATGTAAAAGTATGATGAGACCGACGAATATTTCTCAGTGCTTTGTATTCTAAATAGAATCTATTCAATTAAGCAATACTTATACGAAAAGCAGTATATCATTTTATGGAATTCATTCAACTTAGATTTTATTGAATGTTGTACATAACATGCAGAAATTCTTTCATTAATTCAAAACAAAACAGTTTAGATCTAAACAATAAGTTATCCTAGCTGTTTTTAGCTGATGACAGATTTATAAAAGATCAAAATACTATTATAAAGACAGTCGTATTGCTAAGCAATGATATTAGATTTGATATAGCGTGATGATCATATTATTTAACAACTAGTAATGACATAAGTATTGTTTTGAAATCTGAAACATGCATAATTTATTGTTTCTATTTACTTAATATTAGAATTTTGTTGTAGTCATTTTAAAACTGAAAATCGAATTATCAAAATGACTAATAAGTTGAAATAAATCATTTTATTTACATTATGTCATAGTGCCTAGTATTTCATTATCATCATCAGACGATGGATCTGGAGTAGTTTTACCAACTGCTGAATGTCAAGTATGTCTCGAAGAATCATCAATTCGTCCATTATCTTGTTGTTCATCAACTGTTTGCTCATCATGTATTTATTCACATTTATCGTCACATATTTCTGAAGCCCAAATTCGTATAGCATGTCCATCATGTCCACATATATTAACTCGTGAAGAGATTTTGTTATTATTATCAGAAAAGGATATTAATGGAGAAATAGCCGAACGATATAAACGTTTTTATGCTGATATTAATCGTGAACCACATATAAAGACTTGTCCACAATGTTGTGCAATAAAAGAAATTGATAAAAATTTATTTCAAGGTGTTCGATCGAGAAAAAATATTCCACGACGTGTTACGTGTGATGAGTGTCAGTTTGAATGGTGCTTTTATTGTCATGCACCATGGCATAGTAAAATGACTTGTAAAGAATATCGTGAAGGAGAAAAATTACTTCGAGTATGGGCTGCCAAAACCGATAATAATCAACAGAACGCTCAACGATGTCCAAGATGCAAAGTTCGAGAAATCGATTTTTTTCTCGTGATTTATCATAAATTAAATATTTATTCTAGGTATTCATATCAAGAAATGGTGGTTGTCCACATATGATTTGCTCAAAATGTCATTGTGATTTCTGTTACAATTGTGGGAAAAGAAGAATGGGATTAAAATTTTTAGGGTCACACGAAAGTCGATTTTCTCCTTTTGGTAATTGTCTTTATTTTTATTTTTATTTTTATTTTTATGCAATTATTTAAATCAAAATTGTTTCAGGATGTAAATATAACTTATATCCAGATAAACCAATTTTACGTTATACAGTTCGTGGATTAGTTGCTGGTGCTGCTACACTGGCTGCTCCTGTAGCAGCTGTGGGTGCTATTGCATTGTTAGCTGTAGGAACGACGATTGGTGCACCAACTTATGGAACATATCGTTTAGTTAAACACATACGTAATCGAAGGCGAGCTCATCATTTAAGAAGTCAATCAACACCATCAACTTTGAGTGAAGATAATTCAAATAATACTGAAGATGATGATTTCGCTCGAGCGGTTGAAGCAAGTTTATTAACATTCAAAGAAGAAATGGAAAAGCGAGAAGATTTACCGAGAAATCATATTGATGAGAGTGACAGCGATAGTTTAGATGTTTATTCAACTCACGATTAGTAATCAGCTGATTAGAAAAGAAAGAAATAGTTATGTGTGTGTATTTATTTCTTTAGTATGTTTATTCGCGTTTGTGTTAATTGGCTCCTTCCTTTTAGTTTTAACATCCGCTCTTCTATTTTTATACAAAAACAAAAAAGAATATATATACATATATATAATTTATTAACAATATTTGATAATTTTGAAAATATTTCTTCGATAAATAAATCAATTCCAGAACGAAATATTATTTTTTATTCGTATATCTTTATCATTGAAATACACTATTCGATAGAATCAAGTAGTTTAATCATACGCTTGAGCTCACTAATTTTACCCGATAGTTTTTCATGAAGCAAATCTGATCAATTTATTCTCTGATATATAAATATTTTTTTATAGTATTTTCTATAAATATGAATATCAATCTGTTAGTGAAATGAATTTTATCTTTTAAAGCATGTTAATTTATGAGAATTATTCTGCATGAAGCAATAAATGCGATAATTCAATGCATTTTGATTAGTCACGAAAAATAGATACAAGAGCGACAATGAATACAAATTAAACTAAAAAAATTAGAATTGATTACTATATTTATTGAAAAATCATATAATAAATTTATAGGTTAGATTTTATTTCTTGTGACGCCAATAAAAGATAAATTTGGACACAAACAACAGAAACGTACGTCTTTTTCAAGTACCATGTGATTCTTCTTCGTATCCATGTTTTTGTTGTACAATCGGTTTGTTTTCGTCTTCGAATAATTTTTATGTAAATGAATTCACTTTTCATTTCATGCAAATAGAGTAAAAATTTGGTTTTTATCAGAAATAGAAAAAAGATCTCTCACAATTACTAAGTTAGTTTTAAATTCTATAAAGCAATTCTTTATTTATTTCGTACTCATTATAACTAAACTAATTTATAAACACGATATTACTATACCTAGTAGAATATTTAATAATTCCTAGAAAATTAAATCAATCAAATTGCTTTTCACTGAGAGATTTTTCCGCTTAATTTTACAAAATAATAGTGATCGATTTCGAGCTTATTTTTCAATGCGCTTTAAAAAAAATTTTTTTTAAACAATAAAATTTATACTCCCAAAACAAAGAAATATATTTATGTTACAAAACGATTTTTTCTTTATTTTTGAATTTTCTCTTTCTATATACATAAAGAAATATAACTTTTTAGAGTCACAATGCTTATCTGTGTAAAGCACATCATTGAGAAAAGGTTATTCCTTGAGTGAATTTTCAAAAATAATCGTTACTTAGTCTTTGATATCATGATACGTAAACTTGAGAATTCTTTAACAATCATTTATTCTAGAAATGTTTTCAGTAGAATTTGATTGATTAAGTCATTGAGGAGATTATAAAGTATTAATTAGACTCTTCTTGAATCACTTCAAAATGAATACAACCATGGTAATCAACGTTTTATGATTAGTTTCATCAAAGCGGCTTGTGATTCTACGTATGTTGCTGGTGTAAGTATATCATTGTAGATAAGGACGAAGAAAATTCACACCCTCACATCTATATCCAGACTATACAGTTTGATTGACTTGAATTTCTTCTCGAGACGTATACTAACATATTCTGCTTGCAAGAATTTTCGATTATCAGTTGCACCTTCAATGATTTCTTTGTACCGATAGAAATTCTTCGAGACTGTATCTAGTAAACAACGTGTGCAAAACAGGCTTCCTCATTTAAAATTGCAAAGAGAGAATTCAACAACTAACTTTGCATGAGTAAATTATAGTCAACATTTTAGAAAGTTATTGATTTAGTTGTTCATTCTACGATCTTGCAGCTCACTATTTACGTATTTTAGTCCTATCATCATTTCTCTATATTAATAATCTTTTTCTAATTCTTTTTAAGAAAAATTCATCGTTATTTTTGTTCATTTATTGACTTTCTGTATGCCATTGGATCAGTTCCTTTAGATATTGACTTTGTACTCTTTTTTTTCATCGACAAAGTGAGATAAATCCAACATTGCAAGTCAACAAATTTACTCAACCTGTTTTCATATAAAATTTGTGCTACATATAAGAAAACCATTGTTAAATCTTGCAAGTTATTAATGCATAAACTTGTCTTGAAACAGAACTAAGTGCAGACACAGATATTTATTATTATTACTTTTTTCTCTGAATAATCAAGTCTTACAACACAATCACCTAAACGATTTTCACAGAATAAGAATAGCTTGCCACTGACACATCGTGTAAGCGCTTCCTCACTTTCACTTTTTCGTTTGTTATAATAAGCGCAACACTCTAGATAACACTTGAGTGATATAGTTTGTTTACGATAGTAATGATTATCGTTCCTGCGATCGAATAAATGACGTTATCAAATTACCATCACGTGAGTCAAAGCAGCATTCTACTATGTTAACTTATTATTGTCGAATAAGAAGTGTCTAAGTTACACGGTAACATCTAGAGGATACTTTGCATTTTGAACGATCTACCAGAAACACATTTCTCATGAATGTCTTAATGTATTTGAAGCATATTATTAATATTTCAATAGAATTAGATATTTATTTTTAAGTAACATTCGAAAATGGTCCTATATATCGTTGTAAATAGTACACTCGCGAAAACAGTTTAGAGAAATATGTGAACAAACCTCAATTTATTTTGCATCAGGACTTTCTTCTTCAGAAGATAGATAACAAGAAATTTTTTATCCGTGTCTTTCAACAAATAGTAGAGTATCAAGTTCTCTGAAAACAATCGCTGCTTGCTTAATTCCATTATCGGGTGTAGTTTAGTTCTATTTTTATCCAATCAAATCTTTTTCTTTTTTTCATCTTTTGAGTGAAATAAAAATAAAAATAGCAACTTGGATGGTTAGCGGCAATAGATGGTGATCATTGACGCTAAACTTGCTACTGTGATCTGGTAGTTGAATTAATGTTTTCTACTCTATCGGCCATGGTCGATTTGTTGCTCTCTCGTGATTCATTGTTGTTGATTTCTCTTGATCATTATCATCTTGATTATTATTATAATATATTATTAGCATTATAAGCCGCCATGGTTGAGTGGATATGTTATTCGACACATATTCACAAGGTGCTGTGTTCAAACCACAGTATCACCAACCGTGGAATAACCCTGAATAAGTTACTAACGACTAATTGTTCCAGATGACTCATCCGATAGCGTATTGATTATATTATTAGTCAGTATGCAGAGTCAAAACAATAACTTCAACATAGATGTCACGACCACGTGATCCTATCATGAACGCCAACCCATAATCATTAATGGGGGAAGCGTTGGACGAAAGGGGTGCGGATACGATTGTCTGTAAAAGATAAAAAACGATAGAACCTGGCTGCTTGTGGACCCTTTAGCGCCGGCCCCAAAGGGTAATAAACCTATGGGATATATTATTACTTATTATTATTATTAGCATTATAATTATTCTTATTGTTATCATTAATAAAACTTTTTTAACTATTATCTCCAATAAACCCTATTTTAATATCATGCCGATCAAATTTAGGTAGCTCGTCTGTAGTGAATTTTCTGTGTCTGACAATAGACATTAATTCAGTAAAAATCGATTATAATTCATCCTACGTAATATATGACGGATAAATTCTATTATAAATAAATAGAGTCTCATAATTTTGTATTGCAATAAGATCTAAAAGAAGCTCTAGGATGTTGATGTATTTGCAGTTGTAAGATATTTTGCAATCCATACAACTATCTACACGCACATATATAATTACTTGCAAGTAAATGTCTACGGAAGGAACTCTCCTAGACCTTTCTGTAGCCGATTTCAAGATACACTATATAGGAACGAAAACTTTATCATCAAAATATTTAGATTATATGAGATATACATAATAACTGCGAACCGGTAATAGTCCATTATTCCGTTTATAAGCAAATATAAATTTAATTGCAAGTGAAGTAATGAATACAGAGCGATCTCTGAAGATTAGCGATAACCTCACATGGAGTAAGTGACAGCCATCTTATTTTATTTTTATTCATATGAATGTATCCAAATTGTCCGAATCTAGCCTATTTTTTGTTTTCTAGATAGGGTAGTAAATCCATCTTATGTTGGATAGATTGCAAATTTTAAAGAAAACAACAATTTTATGTTTTCTTTATCTTTTGGTGAAATTACATTTTTTTCTGCTGTCAACACTGAAAAACCCACCATATTTCTCGAGAAAAGAAAAAGAACGGAAGAAAAAAACAGCTTACAAACAGCACAAAATGTCTTTGTATGACAGTGTATGTAGCTTTAAAACAGAACACCTTTTTTATTAAATAATTCTTGGCACTACTACAAATATATTTTATTTGAAGTTTCTATTGTGTGCATTTACGTTTTGTCATAATCACATATATTTTTGTTAGATCGATCGATTTCACCGCTAGGGAAGACATGGGAGGTGATGGATCTAAACTGTCATCTCAACAAAGGCAAGAGCAAACAGAAGTACTCATGCAACAAAATGCAGAAATAGCAAAACGTCTGTCACAAGAATATGCTGCTCATAAAAAGAAGCCCGGCACCATGATCAACCAGATAGGCCAGAATATATTTGAACACATGAAATTCAAGAATAATGATTCAGCCAACCGAAATCAAATAAAACTAATTGAAGTTGACGGTGTGACATATGAAATCATTGATTTCATCAGTCAAGGTGGATATGGTGAAGTCTACAGAGCCCGGACTCGTAACAAAAATCGTGTTGTAGCCATTAAAATCATGAAAAACATGCCAGATATTCGAGAGGAAATTCAAAATGAAATTAGTTTCCTGCGTTTAATAAAAAAAGTACCAATTGAAAATCATCCAATAATCAACTATTATGGCAGCCAATTTACAAAAGAGAACATTCATATTGCAATGGAACTAGCGTCTTGTGATTTGGTGGCTTTCTGGTCTGCCCATATGGCACATTTAGATCCTGAGAATAGATTTCTTTTGGGTATAACTGTTATTGTATACGTTCTACGTGCACTAACCTTTCTCGAACAATTAAACATAATTCATGGTGATATCAAGCCACAGAACCTTGTTATCGTTTCAGACAACGATAGTTTTTATGTCAAACTAATCGATTTTGGTACTGTTGAAAAGATGGATACTTCACGTGCTCAGATAACTGTTGATGCAACCAAAGCTCATACTATATTTTTTGCGTCGCCAGAATTTCTACGACGTGATTCAAACCATGTCATGGCACGACATCTTCACAAAAAGTCAGATGCATGGGCAGCCGGAGTCATGTTCTATATTTTATTCTTCGAACGACTACCATGGGAAGATCAGTTTGACTATGAAAATTTTTGCAATGATCCCAACGCCAAAGACATAATTGTACCACGGAAGGGTGGCTACAAGTTGATCATTGAGCTTTTGTTGAAGAAAAATCCTGACAACCGTTCAAGTGCTAAAGCAACACTCAAACAAATGATAGCACATCCGGCATTATGTGATATTATTAAATCACTAAATGACAGTTTGTGTCTTGTTGACGACACTTGTCGTATGAAAGTACCGAATGATGTTCGAAAAGAGCTTGGTAAGTAACTAAAAATAGTAATAAGATTTGTAATGTTCGTTGAAGTCTTCTGCTTACTGTATTGGTAAAATCTAGACAATTTTAATACATCAAGATTGCGAAGACCAAAATGAAGCAGAATAATTAATTGTAGACTTGATAAAATATGAAGATCTCTAGATACAATCTTGACAAGGATTATGATTGGTTATATTTTATGTTTTCAAATTTAACGAAGATATTTTTTTTCTAAATATTTATTATTTAAATTTAGCAACGCGACATCATTTTTCTACTTCATAAATCTCAAAATAAATGCTAAAAGTTAGGCAAGTTGATTTTTGTCTTGAGACAATCTTCTTTATGCTAGGTGTTGTATCCAGTGATTATTTTCGATCACAATTAGATGCATCCGTATAATTTCACGGACTTCAATCAATGAAAAGTGAACTAACTATTAGAAAAGAGTTATAAACAAGTGAAAACCATAGAATAAATAGGGTAGCCGGCAAGATGCTCCCCAGCTAGATGCTCCCCGGATAGTTGCTCCATGGACATTTGTTTGTGTGTGTGGGTGAATGAAGAAGATAACCATTTGTCCATACTTGCGCTGACACACTCACACCGATACATCAAATAAATAAATTTGTATCTTAATCTTGTGCTGATTAACATTTTTGTTAAATACAGTTAGGGAGCAAGTGCCACCGGGGAGCAACTATCCGAGGAGCAATCTGCCTGGGGAGCATCTTACCGGGATTCAATAAATAGATCATATGTACAGTTCTCTCAATAAAAAACAACTCTTTGAGATATTCAATTACATGAATTTCTTTATCCTCAAATTGATAATTCAATTTCAGATTTGAGATTCATGAATCAACATAGTCTTGTCTATTTTTTCGATGTGTATTCTTTTATTGGCAGCATTTGTTATATGAAAACGAATCCCATTGTTTCTTTTAGCAACACTAGTGAACAGATATGATGAAAGATTACATGCTTCTTTGCAAAAATTGATGAAAATTTAAGATATGTAAAATTCTCAAATTTCCTTTTTCAAAATCGTGAGACATATTCGTATTGAAAAAATTGTCATCAAATGTTGAACTATATTGAAAAACAAATTTTCACACCGACTTCACCATTTATAATGACAGATAAAAAATTTCGACTTGAAGAACGAAGCGGAAGTTGTTGCAGAAAGATCTCTCTGATATATATATATTTGAAAAATTCTAATAACTAATGACATTCAAACGATAATAGATACAAGCAAGAGACGTGAAAAACTTACTGTAATCTTCTTTACATGTTTATTTTCATAGGATAAGTGACAGTAACAAATATCAATGTTTTACATGAAATTTTCAAATACTTATTCTAAATGATCGATTGAATGAATCTAACTTAATTCTAGAAAAAAATTAGTATCTCAAGAACTTCTCTCATTTGTAGATAAAAACATCAGTGCATAGTAGAAATGTTAGCTTATGTAAAATGTATATGTTGAAAACTATTGAAGGCACTTACGTTTTCAAGACGTAATACTATTGCTAGTTCGTTATGCATATGTTATAATGTTTATAGAAAGCATTCATCAACTGAAAATTTGAACTAAAATGAATTTAATAGTTCTTTTTCAGTTTCTTTTTATAATTTGCCAATGATTTGAAGAAAATTTACGCTGGCATATATTAAAAGGAAATCAGGCACTAATGAATACAATGTTTTAATGAATTCTAATAATTAAATCATCTACATTCAATAAAACCCTACATACTTTTACAAAAGTAATGACACTGATCAGCTCTTGTTTTGTTCATAGTGTTTTTTATTATCGAAAGCAATTTCCCGTGAATAATGTATTTTCTATTTCTATTTTTAGCTAAACTCTCTCGACCGGGTCATTTCGTTCACAGATCAGATCCATCAGTAGCAAGAAAAAGATGTGAGTATTAGAATTATATTAATTGAGCGCTCTGTTATATAACATTACTCTCAGAAAGTTAAAAATGGATAATATTTTCATGTAACTATAAACAGAATCATTCGACTGAATATAAACTAGTGACTTTTAGCTTGTTCAATCTTCTTAATAACAAATTTATTCTAGTCTTAATTTTATTATTTACATAACTCAATTGGTATGCAGAGGATTGTTGATGCCATTTTTAAAATTTAACAAAATAGGTCTTATTTTCAAAGAAAAATTTGAACTGGAACTTTGCAATTTGCAAAACATATAAGGCTAATTTTTTGAAAGATAGATAAAAAATTGTTTTGGATATTGGAAGATAAATGAAATAAACACATATATTTCTTTCATAAGGAGAAATGAAAAATATCTTTGCAATATATTTGAATAGTGTGTCAGTTTAATCGATAATTTCAGTTGCATACTTTTGTTTACATATTTTAATAGCGGGATCACGTCGTTCATGTAAATTTGGTGCTGATTGTAATAGGTATCGTATATAAACAAAAAGGGTTTTGTTAGTCATAATTCATTTTTGTGTTATACTTCTTGAAGAGATGACACTAGTCATCATGAAGAGTTTGCACATGCAGGTGATGCTGACTATCATGGGCCAAGAAGCGCTTCAAATAGCCGATTTGACAAATCGGCATGTCGCTACGGATCAGATTGCTTTCGGTACGCGGATTGTTTTTTTAAAGTATTTTATTTATTTGCACAAAAACATTAATTTCGTACCACTGAAAACTAAACACAGTGAGTAATTGATTAGATACTTATTTCAAACTATTTGAGCTAGTTTTTATTAATTACAAGTTTCTCTAGTCGAACTTTTTTATTCATGCGCTTGCCAAGACGTGAGCTCAAGATGTGTCCATAGTTCTTGGCTTCTTGATGAAGAAAATCAAGAATTGCATGCGCTTGCAAAAAAAGTTCGACTAGGGTCATCTTTGAGCTGTATCCGTAGATTATTGCGTTAATAATATGAAGGTCTAAGCAGATCTTATCAACATGAAAGAAATATTTCCTTGTTTTCTGTTTATAAGGAAAGATGCTGATCATTTAAATAAATATACACATCCAGCTAACTCAACTCTCCATACAATGAGTGCCAACAGTCATGGTCAGTCCACAAAGCCACATTGTCGCTACGGAGTAGCCTGTTACAAGTATGTTGAATTTCTATTGAACTATTCGTATTGCTCTAATTTTCAAGAAATGTTTTTCGCCACAATCACTACGTTCGAAATCTAGAAGGCAATGCAAATAATTTAGATTATGACAGAGAATCTTTCATCGTTAATGTCTTTTATCTCTTTTTATGGACTGTGCTCGTGACCGAAACAAAAGCATTTGCTAGGGGTTTCAAATATTGACGATCTTTTCTTTTTGCTAAATTTTTCATAAACATCTAGTAATTGTATCCATCTAGTGTATGAAATATATTTTAATGAGAGATGATTCTAATTTTTTCATGCAATCTACAATTTTCATTGATAACCTTCTCTTATCAGAAGCACTTGAAGAGCAGATAACTGAGATAGCATAACAATTACTTTGCATTTATCTAACTCTAACAACAACTCACAATTTCTGCGAGGAACAACATTTTTCTGTATGGTACATATGTTGTAAAATTAGCAGAAAAAACGTACTAAAAATTAACCATAGGATCTTTTGATAATGAATAGCATCATTTTCATGAAAACTGGACCATAGCTAGCTAGCTTGCTTCTTTATTTAAGCATGGAACCGGGACATCTTGAACAATATATACATCCAAATAATTCAAATCGCTTCGGTATAGGCGTTAACAACCACGTTCAATCCACAAAACCTCAATGTCGTTTCGGAGAAAGTTGTTATGAGTATGTTGAAATACTATTTAACTATTATCTGTCTGTTTCCATTGAAAACGGAGTGTATGAAGAAACAATTATTTAAGAGTTACTTTAGAAAGTTGAATTTTAGCTCCTTGAATTGCTCAAATTTTAGTTTCAGGATTCGCTTGGTAATATATATATATATATATATAT
>OENM01001966.1:0-10350 GCA_900239745.1 Rotaria magnacalcarata | reverse complement strand
TTTTTTTTTTTGTTTTGTTTTGTTTTTTAAACACTAAATACGCACAGCGTAGTTTATCAACAGTCAAATATTCAAATCCCAAACGAATTATGCATGGTGTAAACGGTCAAACGAAAGAAGAACTGTGACAAAAATCTTGTATGAAACTGAGAAGTTTTCTATGTAAATGAAAGTGAATACAAAGGATAAATTGAAAATATAACGATTTTTCCTCACTTTTGTTAGAAAAAAATTTGTAAATATTTTTCATTAGTAACTCTTTAAAGACTTCTTGGGAAAAAACCAAAACAAAAATTGAACGTAGCTGGTACAGAGAAAAAATTCAAAATACACTAAATCTATATGAAAATATATAGAAGTATCTTGGTCCGATTCAATTAAAATAAACCATAGCATCATATGATCGATCTATAATCAAAGTCTGGCGACTATGCAATCTCCTTGTTCTAAACGTTGTAGCATACAAAAAAGACAGTTTTACTAAGGACTTTTTTCATAAAGCATTATTTAAATCATTTTTGGTTTATTAAAGTCAAGCAGTGGATCATCGTTTACGATTTGCTCATCCAACTGGTTCGACAGGTCCTCATTTCAAAAAGACAGCATGCCAATTCGGCTCCCGATGCAATAAGTAATTTTTTATTTTTGTTCAATCATTATGTTCATTTTCATTGGAATGAATATCTAGGACGGACGATCCAGCACATATGACCAAATTTCAACACTAGACTGAACTGAACTCACCTTTCAAAAGGATAATTTGTTTTTCTTTTTCATTTATTGACATAAACTAAATTATTTGAATAAAAATTCAATGAAATATCTTCGGAATGCAATAATTCAAGAATACAGCATTTTAATAACATATTTTATATTAGTGATGTAGAAAAAAAAATCAAACAAGTAACCATAACAGAACCTACATAGGAAATGAAATCTGCTCGGTTCTAGTGCCCGATAAAAGCTGAAGTTGAAAATTAATAAAGGCATATTCCTTCCTTTAGAGGTAAAGTGTAGGTCACACCCTCGCAAACTCTATTTTCGTTTACTGTTTTTATGTCAATTGTAAATTATGCATTTCATTATTCTCATAGAAGCATTTCATAACAATTTTGAAAAATGTTGTCTAAAAACGCAAAGTTATTTCAAAATCAAAATGAAAAACAAATTCTAGATGAATTTCACAAAGGTTATTTTCGTATTCTGAAATGCTTCAGTATCTTTAAAAAAAGCTATGTATTTTCTATGTTATTTCTTTTAATAGTAAATTAGAAATTTTTATATTCAATAGTAGAAATTTTATTTGGTTGTTTGTTACTGAACTGAATTTTTCAATCATTTATTACTCAAGCAACTTTTGAATGAATCAGTTATTTTCCATTTAGAATACGTTTCATGATAGCCAGTGTTTTCTTGAAGAAAAATACCTTAGTATCAAAATAAAAGATCTAAAATTTACGCTATATTCGCTCTCTGATCTATGCGTTTTACTATGATAAAGTTCTATTTCTAGGTAGACTTTGTAGTTTGAAACTACTTTTCGTTAGACTCCGTGGTTGCTTGCAATCCAATAGTATGCACTTGTTTCAAAATTTCGATTTTCTATATAATTTTCCATATATCACTACTATTCTTGTCATATTTTGTCGTACATTAGAGTTAACGAACTTCAATTGTATATAACTTGCACTGATGATATAGTAAAAATGCGGACTGTTATTTTTTCTTCAAAATTGATGATCTGAATTATCACTGGAAGCTTTGACTAAAAGATTTTTAAATAAAGTTTTTGGAAAACTTCTAACAAAGTATTTAAGAAAGAAAATTTTCTATCTTTTAACATCGAACTCTGATCTATTTGATAAGATTCTAATATCAGTTACACTTTAAGCAAAATTTGAAAATACGGGATCAAAATAAACCTTGAAATAACAATATACACTTCAAAGTGCAAATGATATAATCGCATACGGAGGATTGCAACATCATAATATATTACACCGAATTTATTCGTTCTATTTTTTTTTGACTTCCAGGTGATTCTCTTTCTTCATTGTTTGTCCTTTCGAATTAATACTATTTCAGTTCTTTGCCTTTCTCTGACCTTCACTGTATGTTTTATTTCTTTTTTTCTGCTATATGCATTTTTAGTAGGTTCTCGAATACATACAACATTTATAATCATGTGCATCTCTTAATTGACTCAAATTATCTATAATATACACAAATTCAACATGAATAAAAGTGCGTATTGAAAATAATTAGATTTCTTTAAAATATATTCATCAAAGGATTCATGTTATATTGTCAAAATTACATAGAAATGAGTTATTTATTATGACATTGAATGAAAATTGTAAGAATTACGATACTGTTGTGTAATTGCTATAAAAGTTATTTCAACATTGTTTTTTTATATTTTACACTTTTAAATTAATTCGATGAGTCGCGTAGTTTGTTAGGTTTTCATTCCGGTTATAATGTATTTGTGATATTTACAATGAATTTTTTTAATTTACATACATGGTCTTGTATTTCTATTGTCAAATATTTTCTAGATCAATTTTAATATTCTTTTAATATTTAACACGGAGTAAAATACTTGATCTTTTTTTCGTATTGAAAATTTCGTTTTTAAATAATTAAAAGTATATTAATCCGTAGTTCGTCTTTTTTTAAAGTCTTTTTTCGCATAAAATTCTTTTCATTTCTATGTTTTCTGTGACAAAAACATCGTTTATTATAGTCATATAGAAAAAAACTTAATCATTCGTTCTTTCATTCGTTTCCACAGGTCTCTTACCAATTTTGGTTTTGTTATTGAAAATTTCCCTATGAACTCTACTATATTTATAGTCATTTAACCGTTGTAAAGAAAGTAGCAGAGGTCATGTGATATACGTGACACATCGAAAGATAAGAGAGAATGAGTAAGTCAAGCCTTAACGTTGCTTTCTTAATAATGATTAGACTGGAGATATACCATTTGTTGTTCTCTAATTCTATTGATGAGAAGTATCTGTACTAATTGGACGTTTATCTGCTGCATATTCTGATTGTTAGATTGATACATTCTCTTTTCATACCAATGTTTCATTTTAAAATATAGAGAATGGTTGGCTTCAATGCAAAAAATCTAGATTGTATAGAATCCTTTTATATATGCAATTTTTGTTCATTAGTTCTTCGAAAACCTGTACAGTTAATTGATTACGGCCATCGACTTTGTCAATCATGTGCTAATGAACAAACTGGGTAAGTTATATGTTTTTTAGATTAAATTTAATAAGTTTATTTTATTTTCTTAAAGAAAATTGATTAGATGTTCTGAACATTGCGAAAAGGCACCACGTGAAAATGTAAGATTGATATTCTCTTTTTTAATTAAAAATCATTTCTTGTTAAGCAAATAATTGATTGAGGTTTAAAAAATGATATGCAGACATTATCAATTGTATGTTCATTTTGTACTGGGATTGGCATATTAAAGATCTATCAAATAAATGTTTTTTTTCCTATTAGTCGAATGCATGTTAAAGAATCATCTGGATCAAAATCATCCAAATCCTCAATGCGATTCTTGCAGTTTAAACTTCAATTCAGTCAACGATCTTGATCGACATAAACTGTACGATTGTGAAAAAATAACTGTTCATTGTCCTTTAAAATCAATTGGATGTGAAGAAATGGTTAAGTTTAGTTTTCTTGTTTTGATCTTTGAAAACGTTTTATCATCTAGATTCCTCGTATCCATCTCTCTCAACACTATCTAAGTGATCAACATCAAAATAGCAATTCGTTCGGACAAATATCTTCTGAAGAATTCTGACCAAAATATTGATGCATTAAAAGAAGTCTTCCAAACAATTAACATTTTATCCGATGGCGTTGGAAATTTAGTTGGCGAACTAAAATCTCTTAGCACTGAGTGTGATCAACTCGGCAATAGATTACAGACTTCTATTCAAGAATCATCTAGAGTTCACAAGTCCATTGAAGAACAGCATCCTTCTATAGATGATATCAAATCTAAACAAGAGATGATTGAACAAGAGATTCCATCGATTATTAAAAAAATTGATGATATGAGTAGAAATTCGTGTGATGGAACGTATACATCGAGAATAACTAATGCCAAAGAAAAAATAGGTTAGGCTTGTAATTACTAATTTTTATGTTGTATTTTCATAAGAAACATCTAAATGATTTTCTTTGAGTTGAGAAATTCAAATTATTTTCGATTTAAAAACTGAATAAAATCCAAATTCGTTCACATGGAATTTCGATATAGAAATTAATACGTATTACATTATAGTAATAGTTATTTGTGATTGAATAAAACTAGAGTAGATTTGCTATGATGTCAGATTTTTTCATCTACTCTATTCTATATTTATATATTTTGTTGTTGCCAAGTAAATATCTATGTAGTCATTGAAGACACTCCTCGTTTGTTTCATATACATTGGCTGTAGGTGCATAGCTTGGATTTTATTTTTGGTTAAGTGTAATCTTGTGCAAAGTTGAATAAAAACAACAAGTGAATCATGCTCTAATTTAAAAAAGAACTGACTTCAAATTTAAAATAACTCTTTCAATACTATAAAGTACATATGAATATTGTTCAATTTTTAAAATTTTTTTTTTCCTATCGAAGAGAAAAAACAAATAATACTTTTTCAAACATCGAAATAAAAGTAATTTTAGCAATTCTCACGGATTTTTATTCATTCAATAAGTCTTATCATAAAATAATTTCATTACTGACTAGGAGTTTTGATTTATTTATTTAAGCTGCGGCTCAATCCAGAACACAACCATCAATTTATTCTCCTCCTTTTTATTCGTCACGTACCGGTTATAAAATGAGTCTTCGACTTTATTTGAATGGTGATGGAACTGCTCAGAAAACACATTTATCATTATTTTTCGTTCTTATGCGTAGTGAATAATTATGATGCTATTCTCACATTTCCGTTGTGATTTAAAGTAATATTGTCTCTATGATCAAAGTAACCAACAAAATCATATTATTGATTCATTTCAACCAGATGTAAGATCAAATAGTTTTCAACGACCACGTTTCAATATGAACATCGCCAGTGGAATACCAAAGTTTGCTCCTTCAATATTTCAACAAGAAAATAATTCATATGTTTACGACAATGTTATGTTCATTAAAGTAATCGTCGATTTTGGAAATATACCAAATGGAATTATACCTTCATATGTTTCGTCTTAGTCCGGGATTAACAATTGAAATTCAAGAAACTATGATTCAACAAGAAGCTGAAAAACAACAAAAACTATCTGATTCTTCAACTATGAATGCAGAGACAGATCAATTTATGACTATGAATTAAATTAAGAAAATGATTAAGAAGACTACTGAAATGCTGGCGTCAGTAAATACAATGAATCTTGCGATTATATTGAGTGCAATAATAATAATAATGAAAGATGACAAATGAATAAAACAAATGTTAAAATGAAGAGAGACCTAATTTGTTGAAAGTAGAATGATAAGATTGTTCTATTTTGAATAGTGTTTGGAAAAGTTTTTTTTGTTGATTTAGTATGCTATTTTTTATCTGTAGATAAAAACAAATATTCAAGAAATCGTCTAAATTATGAATTTAATTTCGATTAAAACCGTTTTATCATGATGATGAAGCGGTGTATCATATAAATTCTGTATTCATATTGTACTCATTGAATAATAATCGCTGATTTCCGACGCAAATCAATATCATTATCATAATTATTTCTTCTATTCATGAAGATTATGTAGATGAATCATAATTTTTGATTTATCTTCAATTGAATATGTATTGAAATTCTCAGAAATCGAATTTATTGCTTTTTTTCAAGTCGTCACATAGAAAAATGTTAGATATTTCTTTTTCAAAGAGACGTTCACTTCATGCATCAAATATTAACCCAAGATCGACCAATTGAATGCACAAAACAAGAACTGAACCGAAAATGAGCGCCAGAAACAGAATAATAGCTGACTGCTTCAATGACAAACATTTAAACAGATTGGTCTGACAAAAGCAATTTAGAAGAGGCCAATATCATTTTGATCAATCCTTCAAAATATAGTATGAATCGTATGAACCTATCATCTAGAGCAGTTTTTGTTTTTCATTCAAGTTCATATTATATAGTAAAGTTGAGAACTAGTCAATTATTACAGAATGAATTATGCGGAAAACATTTCCTCTTATGATATCGAATTGCCAAAATATATTATTATTACTTGATCTTCTTCATCGTAGTATACAAGTTGATCGGAAAGCTGTCTCAATCTATATAATAAATATATTTCAGATGCAAAAAAACTGATAGTTGTTTTGCTGAGGCCAATCATTAATCATACATCAGATTATTATTTTATTTCCAAAAAAGATTAAAATGTTTATTCAAAATAACCAACGAGGATCAAATAGAAAGAAATGCATAGCTAATATTCCGAATGTGAGATCAGTGAAATTGACGAGTAACAAAACGCCTAAATGAAGAGCAAGGAAGGCAAACCAGTACAATTTGCGTGTATGATAAAAGAGACCTAGAGGAACAAACGAAATTTCTGCAAAGAGCGATGCCCATGTAGATATTTGAAGAATTATTGGGTTTGCTTCAAGTAAAACATGGCATAAATGATTGTCGCGCGATAATGGAGATTTTAGGACGTGACTCAATGCACTACCATCGATCCAACTAGGTGATTGCAATTTATGTAACCCACTTATTGTATAACCTAATGCGTATAAAGCCCATCCTCCCCAATACAGCCATGGAAAGACTTCTGGACTGATGTTAACTTCATGATTTTCTGTGCTATTATTATCTGAATTTGTAAATTTGATGAGACTGAATGCTAAGAGAAGTAAGCCAACGTAGGGGATGCCAGGATTCAAAATGAGTACGTTACGATTTAAGAGACATGCCCATCCATACCATAGTAAAAGAGCAATAACACGTGGTGTAAAAAGCCGCAAGGCAAACGCAACTGATAAAAATGTCAAAGTAATAATGAAAATACTAAGGAGTTTAGGAGAATAATCAATCCAATGAATAATATTCGGAAAGTAACCATAGGTTGGATTCCATTGTGGATCAGCAATCATACCAGAACGACCGAATAATTCATTCGCATACGGAACTAAGTTTATGAAATGAATCGTTAGATACGATCCAAATATGAATTGAAAACTTTTCAATTGACGTACAGTGTACCATTTCGTACACGTTGTCGATGATGATGATGCCATGTTGCTATGAGTAAGTTAAGCATAAAGTAAAACTAAAACACGCATTATGTTTAGAAAAGAAAACGTGCATACTATAAGTAGATGAAGTGTGTTCTAGAATGACGTTATATAGATGCATGAATCATTTGTGAAATTTCATTCGCCACGTACGTTGTGTGCTGTAGAACTCAAGAAGAATGAGAAAAATAATCAATGTAATTGCGCACATCAGTCGTAATTGAATGAGAAGCAGTAAACAACAGTTACGCCTCGATCAGAACAAAGTTTATACTATGTAAAAGTAAATGTGTGTGCGTGTTTTCATCTTTACATTCATTAATTTTTTAGTAGAACTATTTTTTACGCGCAACTACGACTAGAGGTACTATTGAAACTTATATTTAATGATTGAATCTTGACAATTCAATGTAATTGTTTATGAATACACATGTGCTCAATCACATTTTAATAATTACTTTTATTTGCTTTAAGAAATAAAGAAAAAGATGCTACTTGGCTTACTAATAATAGGTAGCGGATTAGGGTGTTTGATGATGTTGGAACGTCTCTTTCCCGATCAACCACTGGTGTATGTGCCTGGCTGGTGGAAACGCGTTCTACTTATCAATGCGTATCAATTGTTAGTAGTTGTCGTTGGTACTTACACCTGGGAGGCATGGTTGCCCGATGCACATTTATTTCATTTGCGAGACTTTATTTCACCGATGATGGGTGGTATTATCGCTTATATCATTCATACGTGGGTGTTCTATTGGTTTCATCGTGCACGACACAACGTTTATTTTTTATGGCTATGGTTTCATCAACTACATCACAGTGCACAACGAATTGAGACCATAACATCCTTCTATAAAGCTCCTCAAGAAATCCTAGTAGACTCAATTATTATGACGATATTACTCTACCCTATACTTGGTCTCTCGAGAGAATCGAGCATGTGGCTGTCGGGCTTTGCTGCTTTTGGTGAATATGTTTATCATATGAATATTAAGACGCCACAATGGATTGGCTATTTCTTTCAACGTCCTGAAGCTCATCGAATTCATCATTTACGTAATAAACGGGATCATAGCAAAAACTATGGTGATCTACCGTTGTGGGATATTCTAGGTGGAACATTTGAGAATCCAGTGAAAATGGATCGACCAACTGGCTTTCCATCTGAATATGAGAATAGAGTCGTGGAAATGATTTGTGGTCGCGATGTGCTCTTATCAGCCAAACAAAAGACGAGGCATGCCTATAAACAACGGTATACGTTTGCAACTATCGGAGCTATCCTCTGGATTATTCTTGGCCTTGGACAATCTGCTGGCTATGTATTTAACATTCCACAACTACGTGGATTAAGTTTTGCTACAGCAGCATCTCCGTTACCTCTCGTATTTTCAGTTGCACCGAATGGTATGGAAACGTTTTCTACCAGCTTTCGTCTTGAAGTCTTTGAGCAATCACAAATTGCATGCAACGACAATCAATTGTGTACATCTGATCACATAGTGATGGAAAGTGTCCTAACACCAGAGCTTTACGGTACACTCAATGATAAACCTTATAACTTAAGAAATGCATACGGTGTTCTTTTTTCTCATGGACCTTTCTTTCAAGATCAAAAGGCTCTGAATTTGCGTGATCGAGTTTTAAAATATGGCTTATGTAATAATGGTCCCTTAGCACGTGCATTTCATTTATCCATGAATACTAGCCGTATTGTGGTACACGTGCATTCTCATACTAAAACTCAGCGATTACATCAAGCAAATTGGTTACTGAACATTGTCTGTGCATAAATAAAAATTTATTGATACTGATTTTTATTTTTTTTTAATGTTTTGCCTCGCATTTTGTATTGTAAAGCTTGTTTCTGTTTTTTTTAAACATTGGAAGAGTAAAATAATTGACAAGATCAATTGACTATCTATTCAATCATGTGAAGCAAGTACATATTTTCTTTCGGAGAAATGGAGATTTTAGATATCTGATGAAGTAAAAGATTTTTAAAAAGAACTTGACAGAATAATTTATTATACATCATTCTTTTGATTAATAGTCATTGGCAATATTATATTAATTTTGAATTACTTTTAGAAAACGGACTAGAAAACTTGTATTTGATAAAGCGTATGCTCTAGCTTCAAGTACACTGAAAAATAGACTCGCTAAAAATATATTTAGCTGAAAATGAACTAAACTCAGCTCATTTTCTATTAAAGACACAAGAATATAGAAATCAATTTAAAAATTGTTTGTTAAAAGCACCATACTGTTATGATACAAAAAAAGATTAAAGTGATACGTTTAAGCTCATGTTGTACTGATTGTGTGACAAATTATTATAAAATTATTAGCTGTCAATTATTCAAAATGGAATCGAGTATACAGTTATATCAGTTTGATATAGATGTTCACTTCAACTTGTTCAATTAGATACATACTCACAATTTACAATTTTGTTTTTGTAAAGACATGAAAAACTTTAAGATAGAGTTTAGGTTTCTGTTGATATAAACTTTTATAATAGGTAATACCTCGAGTAAGCGATAAATCAATAATAGATGGTAACGCAACGTACAGTTACACGAGCGAAATTGTTTACCTGTTAAACCTTTTGTCGATGAAAATAATAAGTTGAACTAAAACTGATTCAATCGCTCTTCTATAATCTAGCTAAAATAATTACATGAATTATAAAGTGTTTTTTTTTCTGATACAAAATGGATATGTATCAGTAGGATATATAATTCGAATGTATTTTTCGTGATCACAGAACTTTTCTATTTCTTCAATTATGACTATTCACTTGGTTTTCGAGTAGGTTTTTTCTTTTATCTTTCTTTCTAATTTTCAATAGTTTCTCATTATTTTAGAATTCATATAGCCACACGAAAGTCCGATATATATATATATTTACCCAGAGTATTTTCGTATACTAGAATATACGAATAGTGCATCACAGACATTTGATATATATGTTGCAGGAGAAATTAAAATTCTACTAGTAGAAGTTAAAATTTTAATTTCTACTAGTATAACTTAAAATCACCAAATTATTTTAATCTCTACTAGTATAACT
>OENM01001965.1:0-20972 GCA_900239745.1 Rotaria magnacalcarata | reverse complement strand
GGGGGGGGGGGGGGGAGAAGAAAGAAGGAGAAAAAAAATTCTATTTTGATGTTTTCTTGAAATAGATTCTTTTAATATGTGAGTAGGTTGTAGTAAAACAAAAAAGTATAGAAAAAAGTCTTTTTTTCCAAAATCGACAGTTTAGGGCTATTTTATAATAACAATATCTTTTATTCTGTCAAGTATAAATAAACAAAAGATATTTTAATATACCACATTTAAGTTTGAATGTGATAAGACATAATACAATTTATGTACAGGATGTAATCTTTGTTCACTCCGATTAAAACAAAAGAAAATAAGAGAGAATGAAAAAAGAATGTCACATGGACGATATTTCATGGATTGATAAATAAAAGAGATCATTGCAATTCTAGGGAATAAATAAAGAACAAAGTGTCGAAAAGGTATCGCGTTCTTTTTCGTAAGAGAATTACGAAAATGTGCAATCAAATTAAAAAAAACAGTCAATTAAAAATTAATAATTTTGGTTCTCTCCCTCCAATGGTCACTCCACTGACCATTGTACCTTTGTCTATCCCATATCAGCCATACGTTTGCGAAAGTTTCGATATGTGGTGATATTCTTAGTAGACATCATTGTCGTTCCATACAAAAAAAAGATCTCTAAAACATATATTATCCTACAATTGCGAAAGAATTTTCCGAGAAAATTAAATTTTACGATTTTTTTAAACTCTGCAGTTTTGTGAATCATCGGTTTCGGAGACCGATCAACACAATCCAGATTATTTCTTAATAGTGGGTAGTATATAAAGTCTACTATTAGATATGATGCCAAAGATTCCTAATTGCATAGTTGTCTTAGTCTTTCTAGCGGTTGCAAAAATGGTCACCCCAGTGACCCGGAGGGGGTAAAGGGTTAACCGATCGCATCTCTGGTTCCTCACTATTAGATACAGATGAAATTTGAGTGTTTTGTGACTCGGAAAATTTTCTATTCATCGGGTCCGGGTCCATAAATGCTGGACCCGGCGGGCTCTAATAGTGACTCTAAATATATATTGAAAAGAAACATTTATTAGTCAAGTTCCTCTCCCTTCAAAAATCGTTTTTCATCAAGGAACGTTCAAATGACCTGATATTTACAGGATATATTGAGGCTCTATTAAGAAATCTATCATAAAATTTTGAGCCCTTAATCTTTATGTTTAGCGAAGATATTGATCGAACAAGGATCAAAAATAGACAATTTCACATTCAATATTTCTCTATCCTGGTTACCGAACAAAGACTTAATTCAAACAAAAAAAATTAATGTTGCAGAGATACGTACAGAGAAATATTGTATGCGCATTCGAAAAACTGCAAAACGAGAAAAAAAACAGTTGGTTTTTTGAATAGAGGGCACCGAAAATTTTGGCCAAAAACAAGAGATATTGATGAGAACTTGTTATCACGTATGAAAGAACACATCTCAGACTATCTTTCTATGTATTTATTTCAATTTTGATGATTGTAACGAAAATTAGTTTCATAGATGTATCACTCTGACTGTGTAGAAGAAAAATTAGTGTTTATTTTCATAATTGAGCCCATTATTGTTGAAAAATATTATCTGTACTAAGTGTTTCTTTTCATAAAAAAATTGATTCAAATTTTTTACGATTACAGTAAGATCACTAACTTGATGAAATTTTCGTAGGAGATTCATGAAAAGTAACAAATTCAATTGTTTTCCGCGAAATTTTCATCGTAGTGTGATACAATGTACGTGTTTACATTTGCAGTACTCATTGTTCGTTTTTCAATTACTTATTTTAAGAAGAGATAGCAAGAAAGATAATAATGATAGACATACTCGACCTTTTATGTATTTCAAAGGAATCAGTTCGGCGGATTTTATTTCGTTTTTGGATTTACTATCAAAATCATATATGAGAAATAGTGAAATTTCGAACTGAGAAAATATTTTTTTCGAAGTAAAATCTATCATATGATTATTATAATATCTCTTTACTAAGGAAAGAAGAATATTATTTATCCAATTCATGGATTCTTTATTTGGTTATGAAAAAAATGAACGAACTGTGAATTTCTTATTTACAGTCATTCAATTCTTCTTTTTATGCAGAAAACGACTATCGATAAGCTGAAGAAATAAAGTTCAAAATAAAAGACATAATACGAGATTACTTATCGAAAACTCACTAGAGATGGATTCGGTAATACATTCAGAACTAATCCTCTAACTGCAATTTACAAGGACCCTTTTTCATTTAGAAAAATTTCTTTGACTCAATGCCGAAGCAATCGATTCTACTAGTCCTATTACAACCAATTATGAAAGACATTCTTTATTTGCATGTCATATTCTATTTTAATTGTTAATCTAAATCATACAGATACAGAGCTGGTGTCGCCAAATCACCCATCAATCATTCTAAGAAAGTTAATTTTCAATATTATAACGCATCGTAGTTATTGAGAAACGCGGAATGTTGTTTTTACTATAAATACTTTCCAATAAAAATTTACCTTAAAATTTTTTGCACAATATTAAAAATTTCAAAACAATACATTATTTGCAGTCTTATATTTATTTTGCTTTGATTATTATCTTTTCACCATGTACATTTTATTGTGCAATGACAATGTCTTTATCGTTTCTGTTTTGAAATTTACAGCATTTTTCTTTTTCACACAAAGTAGACATTGAATAATGCATCGACTTATTTCACGTGATTTGTTTTCAATTGTTTTGAAAACATATTGGACTTTTTTTTTCTTCGCATCACTTTTAATTATGTAGATAGACTTAATGGTAAGTAATATAATCGTGTCGAAAAAGATGGCTTCGGCACTATTTATATAGGCAGTTATTGTGATTACAAAGAAGTAGGAATAAAAGATATCAAAGTTCGATTATCGACTGAAGCATTACATGAGACGAATTCACTAAAGAAAAATTCATTCATCCTAATATCATTGAATAGTACTTTTTGAGTGTTTTCTAATCAGCTAGTAAAATACTCAAATGCGATTGTATCTTTACAAGAAGAATAACATTTTTTTCGAATGACTGCTGATTATTGCTTAGAAAAGAAAAGAGATATTGTTGAGGAAATCGTACACCTCATCCGGTTCTCAACTAGAAATTGATTGTCAAAATGATTTCGGATGAACACTATATGTAATAGCTGATGGTCGAGATTTTTCATTTCTTCTACTAACAGCACAAATACGATCTATTCAAATAAATATTTTATGTCAAATTTTAAAAACAAAAAACTATATATACATTTATTTGTATACGCAGCATAAACAGTTTTCATTAAAGAAATTGCTTTAACTTGATCTTTACCATTTCATTTTGTTTCTTTATCATCAACTCCACCATCAAAACAAACAATTCTATTTTAATAAATTAATTGTGTAAAAAAAATTCAAATAATAATTGTTTTCTTTTATTATCTTCCATTTTCTCTATCAGTGACAGAAACAGGATCCAATGTTTCAATGAGAATAATAATAGTATGAGGAATATCCATTAGCTGCATATCTACTTTTAATACACTTTCATCTATTGAACATGTGAATATCTTGATAAATATTAAAAAAAAAACATTTTATTGATTAATAATTTGTTCAGTATATTTATTCAAAGTATATTTTAGAATCATACTATTGCTCTCCTTCTATTGGTGCTTGTACTCTTCGTCCATCGTATTCTTGAAGAACATTTTTATTAAGTTGATAAATATGTATCAAAATTAACTGTCGATGATCTTTCAACTCGAATTCAATTAACACCAGTTCAAATTCATGTTTGGTTCAATAATAAACGTACAAGACAACATTATTAAATCTTTTTTTTGTGCTTATTAATTTTTCTTTTGTTTTAATTTAAATAAAACTTCCGCTATATCTGTAAACATTTATATTTCTATGGTGTAAATGATCAGTGCTTGAATAATTATGTAGAAACGTTTCAGTAGTTTAAAGACGTGATAAAAGTTAATGGCTGAATGTAATTTTCACTGTTGAGAATTATACATAAGTTCGATGTATCTTGTTCTGTTTTATCAAAGTATAAATGTTATAGATTTTTATCAACATCTTGGATGATAAATTATTGTTGCTTGAATAATACAAATTTGTTTTCATTTTCGTCTAACTATAAGGAAAACTTGAATTACGGCTCAAGTATAATTTGATACGTTTGTTAGGTAGACTGCAAAATACTAATACTCGTTATTGTGTCTTATAATTTAAGAACATAAAAGCATTGCAACTAGATTAAATTAATCCCCAACTGACTCATACGCTTTTCACCGTTCACCAACAAAAGCAAATAATTCATGATTAAGTGCTTCACACTAAATGAAAATTATCGCCTTGGACACAACTTTATTTAGTATGAACCATTTATGAGGAACTATCATTTAAAACAACACATGAAGTTTATAGTTACAAGCGAAGTCACTTTTGTGGTCCTACAGTTGAATAAATTATACCGAGTCGTTCAAATGGACACCAAATTTTGTCTTAATTTTCTTATGAGTACTAATAGCCTTACGCCATTTTATATAAAGTCATTGTCGAACATTTCATGGTCGATCATTTTTTAACATGCATTCTATTAATAGTACGTAATGATAGAAACCGAAAAAGATTCACAAACATTTAATTTTATCTATTTCCTTAACAACTTCGTTTTAAATGTAACTATCTTACCATGTTGTTTTTACAGATTTCAAACTATAAATTTTCTAATTTTGTTTTTCATTTAGCCAATTTTGAAAAACTTTGTATTCTATTTCTACGACTAAAAAACAGCATTTTAAGAATTCAGAATTGTGATTTTGCTTGATTTTTTTTATAAAATGTGTTTTGAACTATTCGAAGAAGACGAACGAATAAATATGTCGAATCAAACGTTTGCGGTACTTTTTAAAACCACAACTTCTGTAAATAGAAATATAAGGGTAAGAACGCGTTGTGATGGAGACATGATAAACAAAGTGAACGGTAGTGAATAAATCGTATGCAATAAATTTACCAAATTGAAGAATATATGCAAACTAAAACACAGGAATGTAACACAACAAATTAGTAACGTATTTTTAATGTTAGATAGCTGAATTTAATATTTTTTTTCTTGTAAATGGTGCGTAATAGTATTTTAAAAGAAATGTAGCGCCTCTGCATATAAGTACCATAAAAAGCAAGTAAAAGGAAACAAATTTTGTATGCTCATCAAAAAATTCTATAGGTAATATATTACTTCACCATTTATTCAATTTAACAATTCATGCCTATACAATTGATTAACTTTCTTTATGAATAAAAGTAATTCTTTCAATTAAATATGACAGACAACATGGAAAAGCTTTGCTTAGAACAGCGTATCGATAATAAGAGATAACCATAAGTCTAGATTCATCAAATTAATATTCTTGGTCATTTTTTACTCTTACAGTTTATTACAGTACATTGTCAAGATTGCGTATTAAGATATTCTGCATCGCACCACTATTCTCGAAACTCTAGAAATGACTGATATATTCTACTTGTACGATACTCAAGAATAGAATGAATGCCTAATAAATATTAATCAGACAAACTCTCAAATTTATTGCTTACATCGATGTTGCTCATACAAAAATATGTTCTTTTTGAGTAAACCATCGCTTACGAAAGGAATCTGTTGTAAATTTGATGCTTCTACAACTTTTTGTCGAACATCACGCAACATTAGTGAGATGTCCTCATTTGGAGTCGTTGTGTGTTCCAAAATATGTTTTGTAAACAAACCATTTCGTTGCCCTTGTCCACCCATGACTATAGTGCCAGACGCACAAGCAAAAGCAATCAATGATCTGGTCTTATCCATTGGCTTGAAGTCAGCTGATTTGGAATCACTTGAATCACCTCGTGCATATATTTCGGTATTACGTTTGTGATAGTTTCTACAGCAATCCAATAAAAAGATCGTTACAAATGGATCTCGATCACTTAAAGTATTGAGAACATTTTGTGCATTAATTGCACTTCTATTCAAATTTACACCATCAATTTTGAGAATATGTTTTGGTAATAAATAATTTTGATCCTAAAAGAATTCATATACAAACCTTGTATCATAAGTTAAAACAATTGTGTATTGAAAATGTGGATATATACTTCCCATTGTGTCCCATGTACAGCAAAATAAAACAGGACAATATCACCTGGCTCAATTGAATCTTCAAATTCCACAAGAATACGTTTCATGTCGCCACGCGTTGGATGCAATACTGGTGTAACGATGAAACCAATGCTCTTCAGTGCAGCTGGCATGGCATTTGCATCATTTTCAGGATTAGAGAGTGGGTCGATGTTTTCATATTTTGCAATACCAATGGCAAGTGCTAACTTTCGTTATCGCTTCTTTGGGGGGGGGGGGGGGGGGGGNTACTCGTATTTGTTGCCATAGGTAATAGTTTAGTCGATCTGAAAAATATAACTGACTTACAAAGAAAAGAAAATTCGAACACCGGTAGAAAAGAAAATGGATAGTAACAGGTCCTATGGTATTAGACAAACTCATCATTCTTTAAAATTCTAAACTACAAATGACTCACACGACACAGCAATGCTAACTATTTCAAACTAGGATGCATTTTTGTTTAATAATTTCAATTAGAAACGAAAGATGCTGATAAAACTACAATCTTGATTTAAATATAGTAAGTAATCCCGATCACCAGCCACTAGTATACCTGATGAACTTTTCTTACAGTTTTCCATTAACTAGGCATATGGTATTGAAATAAATTGTGTATTTGGTTTTCTGATCTTTGAAAATATCGTACTCAGTAGATCCCAATATTTGACGCAAAAAATATTTTATAAAATTTCGATATTGTTATGTTTTTGTTTTTCGAAGAATTCGTTTGTTTTGCAGTATGAGTATGACAGTACGTTTTACTTTTGTTTCTATTTACATTGCCTCCTTCTTCTTCTGTCGCTTTTTCTTTTCAGAATATTTTCAAATATGGTTAAGATAAGCTACACATATACGCTGCACACAAATGTGTGTGTAGCTTATCCTATGCCATTTGAACCAATATAATTATTGTCCATTTTCTACTTTCATGCATCCAACAATTATTTGACGTGATATCGGTATTATCAGAGCTGGCCCGAATCGGGGTTGTTGGGGTTGCGACAACCCACTAATAATTGTGATACAACCTCAATATATACGATAATTTCTCGATTTTTACTTAATTATAACCGAAGGAAGTATATCTACTACATCATATAACTTTGTTTTCAGTGGAGTAGTCAGCTAAAAAAGCATTTTTCATTGTATATTTTTTTATTGATTTGTTCACTTAACCTACATCGATATCACAGCGAAAAACGTGTTTATTGTCATAATGATGAAGTGCCCGTAATATTTATTTATACATCGGTGAATGGCGCTGAAATTAAACCATTTATGCGAAAAGCATCGAAAAAAATGAAGGTCAAGTGATGAAAGATTTGACTTGTGCATTCAATGGAGCGTTACCCGTTATATACAATTCAAGTTTTTTCCCGAGTGTTAGGCTTTTGTTTTAATGCAAACATTGATCTCGAAATAAATGAGCGATTCGAGATTGATAAAATACAAGTTGTAATTAAAATGAGCTACTATTTTCGTTTCCTTTTTTTCCTTGGTCTGCAACTGACAGTAGAAATTAAATATGAAACCATATAAAAATATTAAGGTTTCTAGATGGTGAGAATCTACTTTATAAATGAATTCAATTTCTTATGAACATAGACTTTTTACATGATAGTAAACGAGACAAACTCACGTATATCGATTATTTCAGGAATTAAGAATCTTCAATAAACATCTATAACAGTTTCTCAATCGAGACAAGTCAAAAGTAATCAAAAAAGATAAAAAAAAAGTTTTTCTCAAAATATCTGCCATATTTATCTGTTGTGACTTTCTCTCAAAAAAAAATCTGTTAAAATTTTTTGAATAAATGTCATTTTGGCTCTTAACGAAGAGCTGATATTTTGACCGTTGTAAACTAGTAATCGAAGAATCAAAATATGAAGATGAAGCTTTCCTTGTATTTAGTGCGATCAACAACAGTCAGTTAATTGCTTCGATTTTCTTACATTTCTCATTCTTTACCCTATTACATAAAAAAGATAGTTGATTTAGCTTTTAGAAAGTCTTTAGTAGCTCAAATTTAGCTCATCGTGAATAAAATGGTCACAGTGGATGCTTGCACATATTTGTTAAAATTAACCAGGAAATTAAAACCGAAGCGAGGATCAATTTAAACACATCAAACAAAGAGAACTAGATCTACTAATTGCTGCAAGATGCTTCTTTTGGTCAGTAAGAATTATAAAATATAAAAAATAAATTTTCATTGAAAAGTATGGGCGAATGACTTTAATTATGATCTTTCTTATTTGAAAAATCCTTAGCGAAACAATCGAAATTCGTAATAATTTCCTGGTAAGTAGGACGTACTGAACGGAGCATTTTAAAAACAATTAGTCGCATCGATTAAGTCAAAGTTAGGTTATAAGATTTTTGTATTTCCAAAACAAATGGTTCAATGTCATCGCAATTCACTCAAATATAATTAAACTGTATTATTTTTTGAAAATGACTGAGAAAGAAGTATATACAAAATGAATTGTTAGGATCAAGCAATAATAAAACTAGCAACTATTATTTACATAAAATATTAATTACTATTTTTTCCTCAGAATATACGTGTAAACAGACTATTATTTCACTATGCTTCATATGAAATCGGATCAAACTATTTGAAGTCTGTTTTTTTTTATAACGACGCTATGAAATCCATGTTATTAAAAAGGGGTTTAAAATCTGATCAAAGAGTAGAAAATATAAGAGGTATGTGATCAAGTTCGAAGCGAAAATTTATGAAAATCAAATTTTTAATTAGTCTTCCGTTACTTTTTGATTCTCTAATTAATTGATTTTGTCATTTTTATTCATTGATTTTCTTTCTCTTCTAATTCAGAAGCACCTTCTCACATGTATTCGTTCAAATATTATGTTCACATGTCACTCAAAGACACAAACAATAACAAATTTTTCTAAAATGATGGTGATCACGTTTCGTCTTCTGTAATTACAAAATATTGATATAGAGCAATTCTTCTGAATAAAAAGATGAAATTCATAAGCAATTCTATGAAAATATGTATCCTAAACCTACAGTATAATTGAATTATGTGAATCATGGAAAACTCCAATTCGTGTCTAAATACGTGTTTTGAATCTTTAAGCAATTTAGTCTTTGATTGACTGAAGTAAATATTTCTTTTTCTTTTTGCTATCAATGGGATTACATAATAGAATTCGTCTTGAAATAAATTTCTTAATTCATCTTTTTAATATAAGGCATTGCTTTACTTCTATATTTGACAAGATAGGAAAAGAAAAAGAAATAAACACGTGCTTAGGGCAGTGTTCACATACGATGCTGATTGAAGTCATCGATAGAATGAAGCTTAAAACGAATTGTTTCTCTATTGTATGAAAAGGAAATTTATCACAAAAGAGTATGCGGATTATGTTCTTGACTTAACTTGCTTACTAGTGCGATGATTGTATGAAAAAAATACAGTTGCCGATTGACTAATATTCAAAATAAATTGGTTGACAAGCTTAGTTGATGCATATATGTTTTCGTTAAAACTGAAAAAAAGACGTACCCAAACAAAAATTCATCTGCAAAGCTGCTAAAACGCTTTCAGAAGTTCAATCATATGTTTTAGTCAATTCATTTCATATGTATCTAGAATGTTAATAAGTTTAATGAATGTGTAGAGCTGAATTATTGTCAAAAGTGAATTTCATATGGTTTCGTTTTGACAACAATTATGAGAACTTATGCATTGTAATACAAGTTGGTTTTCAACATATTACTAGAGGAATTTATTTTTCTCAAAACCACTTGTATATTGTCATCATGAAAATTTGTTTTTGAGGATCATGTTAACATTATTAACCGTATCACTATTGATCACAATTTTCTTTTCATATCTTTTCTTATGTGCGCACGTGTTCATATAATCGAAAAAATACATGGCAGCATTATATCCAAAAGAGAAATACAACTAGTCTTTCTTGCAGAAAATGCCAGAGAAAGTCAACTGACATGTCAGAACATTAAAATATCTCAAATTTTTGTTGTAAGCGAAAGCGACCACTTCAATCCTAAGCGGATTGAGTCATTTGTGATCAGTTTGGAGACTCATTCTATCGATGGTTACACGATCTGTGATTCCTTGGCTAAAAAGTAATAAGTGACAAAGAAGGCTCCCAACTACAAAATTAATGATACAAACAAGAATTTTGTAATATAGAATCCTCAAAATCTTTAAAGAATAACCACAATTATTATTTTTTCCACTAAAGAAAATTTCGAAAGCAAATTCTTTTGATTCTGACATGTCCAGAACGATGAACAGTTGAAGAAAAAAATTGAATTACTTCTTGAATCAAATGAAAGTTTTCTCAAAAAAGCATTATTTTAAACAAGATCATTGAATTTTTTGATCAAGCTGAACATTTTGTACATCAGCATTCGTATATATCAAAAGACTACACGTGCTGTTGTGTTTTTTCTCTATTCGGCTTCTTGAAAAATATTGAAAGGAATACTAATATGAATGAAATGAATTAATAACTTTATTTTTCGAGGTGAAGCGCATGAGGTTTATGGAAGGGCACCCCCTGATTTAGGATATGCCATCTATCGAGAAGGATTGGAAGGCAACTAATGAATAAGAAGCAAAAATAGCTATCATATTAATTTAATAAAATTAAGCTATTTCATACAGAGTGTACGAAAGAGACAGCTGCGATCTGTGTTAGAAAATTAGGACAGTCGGCATATCTACTAATGGTGTAGAAACCAGAGCTTCGCGGGACGACTTTTTTTCGTTCGTTCCATCCCGCGTCCGGTGCGAACTTGTCTCGCCGTACCGCGGCCCGCTTCGTTTTTTTAAAGGACTTCGTCCCGTCCCGCGGTCCAGTTTCATTGCAATGTGCATAGTTCTTCGTCTAGATGCAACTGCGAAAAATATGTTTTTACATTCCTTTCTTTATTCTAAATGATTACTCAACAATATGTTTATCATAAAACATTAAGAAAAAACAATTGAGTAAAAATGTAAGGGGTGAGGATGTAGCGATCATATTTCATCCAGAAAGATGACTTTATTCTTATTTCTTTAGAGCAATATTAATTGCTAAAACGGCATATTATTATCCACCTTAACATTAATAGATCACACATATTCGTTTTACATATTGTGCCTTCTTTTTCTTTCTCTTCCATTTTCGCCACCTATAATCTGCATCCATTTAAGCATATATTATTTTATACTTATTTCTATTGGAAGGAAGCTATATCTAAAAGTGTTATTTTTGCATTAAGTATATTTAACATTTTAATAACTTTTGTTATGTCTATCTCAGACTTCCAATGAAACATTCGAAAGCTAAAGAGATACCTTAACATAAGAAAGTATTAAATATGGAAATATGAAGAAAAAAGAAAAAAATAGACAATAATTATTTAAGTATTTAACAGAGTGAATACAACCAATATGATCACTGTTAACAGCTGCTTTATGTTTAGGGATGGGCAAAGTCACGTTTTTTTAGAAATAGACATGTATCGGAATCGCCGTTTCGTTTTTTAGATTCGTATTGGAGGCGTTCAGCTCTATTTGTGTTATGTTTTATAGATTTTGTTCGATTGCGATGTGTAAGAAATAATATATGATAACCCTATCATATTTACAATTTCGCGGGACAGGACAATAAATTTATATTGTTCCATCCCACAACAATCGACTTTGGTCTCCTCCCGTCCCATGAAGCTTTTTCAATTTTTCGTCCCGGGACGGGACTTATCCGGCCTCCCACGGAGCTCTGGTCGGAACTGCAATAGATGGCGTGATATTTTTTTGGTGGTGATAAATTTCACGTTATGATTTCCATATTCAGACTCCCAAAACATTCAGTTTAATATCAAACATGCAAGTATTTAACTCATGTTTAGAGACTAGCAAGAAACTTCGAAACTCTATTTCAACCGCAACTCCGACAGAATCAATATTGGGTTTTGGAATAAAAACATGGCTCCGCAGATCTATGCGCACGTTGTAAAAAGGACACTACACAGCAACAGAAGCTGATTAAATGTTCAAGTATTTTTCATGGAAAGTGTAGCTCTGATTATGCCCATGAACAATTAGAACAAGAAGAAATATGTATTATCAATATATATGTCAGCGTCCAATCTCGGATTCAGGCCAATCTTTAATTCGCCTAAGCCAGTGTAGGATAAAAAAAAATTTTCAATAAAACCTTCATATTTCTATGTCCGATTGTACCAAATGAATGATATTTTGAGTATTGTCTAAGAATAAGGAGGAGAACATGAGGGTGAGGGTTAGGATGGATATTATTATGTTAGCGGTTAGTTTCTGATGAATTTATGTTTTAGGAAAAATCCCCTTTTGTTTTCTTAGTGTAATTAGAATAGCCTTGATTACGGTTTCAAACACTCAAATACTATAACACTAACATTTACTCAAAATATCATTCATTTTCTACAACCGGACATAGAAATATGAAGGTTTTATTGAAAAATTTTTTTATCCAACATTGGCCTAGGCGAATCAAAGATTGGCCTGAATCCGAGATTGGACGCTGACATATACATGAATTTATAAGATGAACTATCTTTATTGGATAGCTATTAAAAATAAAAGGTTTAATGATATAGGCTCCACTGAAAAGTATAAGTGACAGTTGATTTGAAGATTAAATTAATCGAAAATGAAAATTCTAATCGACCGAGAAAGAAAAAAACTGAGATCTTATAGCTACACGAAGTAAAATAAGACCATAGTTACATAAACCTACATCTATTGGAATAAATTATAAAATGTCAGGACAAAATCGGGAGAATACACACGCTACGAGACATAATACGTGTCTTCAACACTTTCTAACGAGATCGAAGCTCTTCATAACAAAGATCTAGTGAAATGTTCAAGTGATGCAAACAAAATAATATCAGAAATGATTACTTTTCTTTTCGAAAATCATGATTTTACATTCGAAGAATTGATAAAACGAGATGGTCAAACAGAAAAATAAAGAACTAAAATTACAAGAATTCTTGAATGAACGCTATGCTGGAAAATCGATTCTTTAAAGAACGAAAGCAATATGCATCTCCACCCAAACGCAGTATCGCTAAACAAAAAGAAGTCAAATCAGGGGAGGTCTAAAAGCTGATTCACGTTTATTTTTCAATGGCTTCATCTTCTATAGTGTTTATATCGTTCATAGTACAAGTTTTATTGTTCTCGAAGAGGAAATGACAATAATCTCTAAAGTGCAATAAAGCGAACTATAATATTTTATTCTCGCTTTTAATAAGGGTTTCCAATAATCGTTTTCGTTTAGCTATTATTCGAAATCTAGTCTAATATTTTGAAGTTCGGTTTTGTTGTTGAAATTGATTGATGATTTCAAGAATGCTTCATTGACATCTCTGAAAGTTCATCATGTGAACTATAAGCTGTTACAAAATCATAAGAATACTATAGCGTACTTGCTGGTTGATAAGAAATTAATTGAAGATGATAGCCTTGGTTAATCATTGTCAAACGGCATATGAAATTTTTGCCAGATATCTATTACTGAATCATATCACTCGATATTGCTCGTCAAAGTAAATGAATGTGGACTATTTAGATAACCGTCATAAAAGCTAATGATGGATCCATGTTAATGAATGAACGATCTCATCACTGTCAAAAGCCACGGTGGCTTCCCCAAACGATTGATTTATTGACAAAGAACAAAAACACTACAATGAATATCATTGAAGTCGTTACGAAAGCGTTCTGTTCCCATGCACGTTCATTCATGATTATATAGCTCTTCGCTATAGGTACTGTTATATTTGGATTTATCAAGAAAACAAAGAATTTGAGCGAGCTTATTATTTATCTAATGTAATGGTTTGACGTTATTTTGTTGGTGTTGAAACAATAATATGACTCTAGTCTAGAACAAAATAAATGAATTGCTAGAAACTGTTTATTTAAGATCGGTAGCTTCAAAATAAGCTTAATATGAAAAAATTGTTTATTTTTCACAAGCCATAGATGCATCGAACTCTGCCAATAAATTAAAAAGTTTGTCTTGGATTTGCATTGCATTGATAAATTTTAAATAATATAAATATTCAAATTTTCCATTTCGAATGTATGAACAGGTATTGGTTGTGTAAAGAATTTCTCCTGCTTGTTTATATTTGAACATAATCATACAAGAAAAAAATAGAAAAGTTAGATATATTTGATCGGTAAAGTAATATTGTATTGCATTAGACTGTTTAGACTGGGCGTTTCGCATTCGTCACTAGATAGTTGTATTTTTTAAAATGGTTTCTGTTGTTATTTTTCTGCTCGTTTCAGAGATTTAATATTAATCAAATGATTATATTTATTTAATGTTAAGTTGAAATGTTACTTTGAAAACGATGAATTTGCTTCTTCTAATGAATGTAGTTTTATTGTTTTTATTCTATCAATTTGTTGCCAATTAAGTGAGAACGATAATGAAAGGAAATTGAAGATCAAAATTGTAAAGCAGCTTTATTTGTCTCCATTGTAACATTTTTCAACTATAGCGATTGATTGAAACTCATATATTTATAGTGAAAACTGACACAAAATATTCAAGAATTTTCAATTTACTATATTGTGTTTTGATTTTTCTACTGCAACTTTTTGTCCCCTGTTTATTATTGATAGTGATAAAACAATGGCATGTTTAGTGAAGTTCTATTTCAAGAAATAATAATTCGTACTCAATGTATTTCTAATTTTTATGATTGAACTAGTTTATTACCAACTAGAGGTGTGAATAGATCTTCCCAGGTCGAGCATTACGACGACCTGATACGGCCGTATACGTTAACGTATACTACCGTTTTATAACGTTTCCGACCGTAAATCGCCGTAATTTGACGTTTTGGCCTGCACCGTATCATGGCCGCATATCGCCGTGTCGTAAACGGTTACTAACGGTCGTAACGTGGTCGGATATTTCAGTAACCGACCGTATACGATCGTTTATGGCACGATGCAAAACGACCGTAATACGGTGCATACCAAACGGCCGTAAATTATGATCAAACGGCCGTGTACGACACAAGTTGATCCACCTGGGTTTCACTGAAAGAGTTGTTTTAAGAAAGAAATGAAATCAACAACATATGTTACTTTTAATAATAAAAGTAATTATCTTTATTTAATTTACATATCTTTTTAGTTTTTGTTTTCTCACTAAGTTAAATAAATTTACAACCAAATCCCGATGAATAAATTTATCAGAAAATTTAAAATTTTCTAAAATATCAAGAAAATCTTCTTGTTCTTCCTTTGAACGAATGCTTTGATGTGTTTGAGTATGCCTTTGTTGAATTAGATCATGAAGATTCAGTATATTGACATTTATTTTATTCAGTTCATTCTGCAAAGGATTGACGAAGTTTTCAAGATCAGTTTCATTGATTTCATTGTTCTTCAATTTTCTTTTTAAAACAGAAATTTCATTTTTCATTAAATTCCAATCTTTATATTGGGGTTTATAAGCATTCATATTTTTCAATAATGGTTCTATATAATAGAAAACAAATAATTTTACAAGATCAAATGAATAATTATAACATTCTGAAATATCCATTCTAATTTTTAGAGATTGAAAAGATCCATCCATTTCAACATTTGTTTTTTGTAAATTATTCATTTCTTTTTTCATTAAAGCGCTCGTTTCATGTAAATTATTAACTTCTTTTATCATTGCAGCATTTTTTTCTTGTAAATTATTAACTTCTTTTATCATTGCAGCATTTTTTTCTTGTAAATTTTCCATTTCTTTTTCCATCTCATTAAATTTCATTATTATTTTATGACATATTTCATCCACCAAGCACGATTGTTCATGATCTAATTTATTACGTGTTATTGTTTCAATTAATTTGTTAATTAACAATGAAATACATGTTAAATCATTAATGTTTATTTCTTTGAGACGTCCATAACATTCTTTGATAAGTGTTGTTAAACGTTCATTTTTTTGAATACCATAATTATCTATTATTGGTGCAAGAATATCAACAAATTGTTCATAGTCAAAAAAAAATGTAAATTTTTCCATGATCTAAAACGACAGAATTTTTAAAACTAATCCCTTTAATTTAATAATTTATTTCCTTACCAAACAAGAAATAACAAACGAACTATTACGATAAATATCTTGACATATAATAGTAAATAAATAGATCTACAACAAATAAAGGCTTATATGGGTATTCTTTAAGAAAAACGAACGAAATAAGGGAAGTGTGAATCGTTATGGAGGACACCAATAATCCATGATGACGGGCCAATGAGAATCATTGTTTGTAAAGTCTGCAATATCCACGTTTTATCACAAAATGTAATATGACTCCCATTGACATTCACTCACCATTATGGAATTTGGGTGTCCCCGATAATGGTTCACATTTTTCTCCTTATTTCGTCCTTTTCCTTAAACGGTAACCATAGACATCATTTCGGGTATTTTTTCCAATATTTATGTAGCATTGGTACGTCCATCTTTGTCAATAGAAGTCATTAAAAGTATAGCACAATCAATGTTCATAATAAGAATAGATCTTTTTACGTCTAAAAAGTTTATTTATTTATTCAAGGACCCTAGAAGGAAAAAAAATATATATTTGAGTAGACCAATATCTGCTTAATCGAAAAATATCAAAATAATTTTGACATCTTAAAACGTAGTTGAGTAACTTGCTGTAGAATAAAGCTGATTGAATTTGTTCTTATTATGATCATGTTTATAATAAGAACATGCAGCGAAGAACTCGCTAAAATTTAAAAATTACTACACAAGATTTTTCACTAACACAACTTCAAAATTTTTGAATACATCAATGACAGAAAATCTTCATTAGTATCCAGTGGGTTTTAATGTTAATCCTATTAATACACAAAATGAAATAGAATCACATGATTAAATTAATTTCTATGATTCTATATTTAATTTAATAGTACTTAACATGTGTAAGTCTTATATCATCTATATAGAATTTGAATTTATACTTTTAAAACTATTTTGAAACATTTTCAATAAATTTCACAATTAAAACTTGTCTATTTAGTATATTTTGTGTATTTTCTAAACAAATACGCTCTGTTATTAGATATTGATTTACATATTTTATCATACGAATATTTTGTTTTAATATCTTTCATTAAAAGTATATCTATTAGATTGTATTAAAACTATTCTTAAATGAATTTTTCATGAAAGTTATACAACCACTTTATTCATATATATAAATATGAGATTGATAATCTAAAAGAAAATTAGAAACAATTATTTTAAATATAAATAATATTTTCCATTGTTGCTGATGAAATAAATAAATCTCTTTTTTTTTTAATAATCTTGTTGTCATTTTATGTAATTCTAAAACAAATGGATGATTCTTATTGTTTTGATATAAATATCATTTATTTGACAGATGATTTTTTATTCTTATATTTATTTATGATAAGAATTTTTTTATGGAATAATCTTTTCTTTAATGATAGCTTTGAATAAGATGAGAATTCTATAGAGAATTCTTAAAAGGAACAATAAAAATATAATTATTTTCAAAAATTGATCACTAATTTAATAGATACAACAAAGAAAAAGGTTTCAATATAAAGAAAATTATAAATAGAGTAAAATGATATATATAATTAGTTTCATTTGAATTGGCTATTTCTATTCGGTAATTTGTTTATTTATGTTTTTAAATAAGAATAAAGCATATCTGTCGCAACTAACATGAGAATTTCAGTTGAAATTGAAATTCATGACAAAATAATGATAAAAAATTCCACTATCACAGTTTCGATGAATAATAGGCAGTTTCTTAGTAAAGTAATGTTTCACAGATAATGTTTAAGAAATGCAATTAATAAAATATCTTAGTTTAAATATGACTTAATTCTTTTCAATATTTTGCATAAAACTGAAAGTAATTTCTTTTTATTTCGTTCTCTTTATCTCTTTTGTAGTCGATCTATTTCATTATAATTAATGAAAAGTAATTATGCATAGATACTATTCGAGAAAATACATCTAATAGGGTGAGATGGTAGTATCTCTTTTCAGTTTTTTATACAATAAAACGAACTTCTCTCGAATAACTCATATACCATATTAAATGTTAGATATGTTATAATATAAATCGTATTGTTGTATCGAAGAAATATTGAGTGATTGATTCTTCTGAAGTAACATATTTCATAATTGAAGAGTTATGATTTCATTTTTCATATTACAGTCATGCCAGAAAATATGTTTTAAGGAAACTAATATTTTTTTATTGGTATTTTACATTTTTATTCATATATGTTCGTATGTAATTTCTAATAAACTTTTATTCATTTACGCTGAATTGCATTTTTGTCTTAGATGCAATTCTATCATATGAATATCGTTAATGAAACATTATAGTTGTATTTTTAAAAAATTTTATACAGAAAAGTGACAAAATGCACAATGAGAACTGAAATGTATAGTAATATTATGAATGTTCCTAAACTAAAGATTCATATGCATTATCTAAATTATAAATATTAAGCTCAAATAATATTTCATTTGGTAGACATAGAATCAACAAATTTTTTTTACATATAAGTAGAATTAATATTTATCATCAATAACTGATGAATAATTGTACAAAATGATTAATGAGAGCCGTATTACCATAGGACATTTTCGACATGTTAAAATATGGACTGATCTTTTTAATTTGCATTTTTGCTGATAATTTATATTTTTAAATTGAAAAAATTGGTTAAAAGTCGTTATGATGTTATTGCTCGGCAATCTATTTTGATGTTTATAAATGTGTGCAATCCATGTTCAACAAGATCAAGAAGTGGATAAGCAATTATCTCTATTGAATTTCTAACAATATTACGGATTGATCTTCTTGATATCCGTAATTCTCAATAAAAAGCAGTTTTTATGTTTAGCGGCTCACATTTTTTTAGAATCCAACAATAGGAAAGAGTTGTTTCAAGAATCACAATGTGATTTGTTTAAAATGAAGAATCAGATGATAAATATTGCACAAAAGAAATCCAAGTTCTTACACGACTATAGTGATACTTCTAAAGAATTCATGATGTTTCTTTTGTTTTCAATGGAGAATCGCTGGATTTTTTTGACATCATAAAAATCATAGACAAATCTGAATGACAGCAAACAATTTTATGACTTAATTGTATATTAAACTAGCGCTACTTTGTTCTGAAATTGATGTCATAAATCTGTAAGGACAATTTTCATTTGTAAAACAAACTGAAAATATTTGAAAATAGTTGTCGAGTCTAATCATGAAGGAATTTTTCAAACTCATTTGCTTGATTTAATTAATGATATTTGCACTAAATATTTTTTTTTAATAGTTGTTTGACATTGGAATTCACAGATAACTCAAATAATTTATGTATACAATAGTAATGCTATCTTATTATTAGTTCTGGTTGTCATTCGAGTACTTCTTTCATATTACTAAAAATTTTAATATATATATATCTTATATCTGCAACATTTATGGATCATTCTTTTCTTGAAAACCATCATTCGGATAGCATTTTATGTCAAATAATTATTATAATGACTAACTACAATGTGCATTAAAATTCGTAGAATATTTGCATGATTGATTGATAGTAGTAGTTTTATCTTATTTGTCTTTTTTCGATTATCTTATTTAAATTACTAACTACGAAAACAATTCTTAACACGCTATCGGACTAGACTTTAGAATGCTACTTTAATATTCGATAATATGAATTAAGAGATGTTCTGTAAAAACTCGATAAAAAAAAGAATGAAATTGACAATATAACTTTAAACCTGACTACTCTTCTTAACAATTCATAATCGAGATGTAAATAGTTCGCCTAGCTTCAATATACATCGACAGTTTTATTACGAGTTACAGTATATTGTTTTCGCTTTAACTTCTAATATTTTTGATATGATTCGAAATAGATTGATTGATGAGTCATAAAACGTATATCAAACTTGATTAATTAACATTATAACAGCAAACATTTAAAATGCATCTATTTCAGTGATTATTACGCATGAATAATATTGGCATATGTTTCTTACTTCTTTGAAAAATAGATAAATAGTATAGAGCACAATGCTAATCTAGCAAAATAGATTGCAACCGACATGAATTATTCGTAAAGTTCCATTTTTGAAATGCGTAAGAGATTATCACATAAGTCTGAATCTATTTGTATCAATTCAATTCATGTACAAGAAATTGTGTTACTTTTTGACAAATGAAAAACTTCTTTTCAATTTATTTCTCATTAAATACGCACGATTTTCTAAAAATAAATTATTTCTCTATTGAAAATATGATCTTCCCTATAGGGACCATTAAAAACTCTATGATCAACTTTCATTAGGCATTATGATTGCACTGAACACATTTTTCTGTTTCATAACTTTCTTGCTCATCGTGTAGCCTTAAAACAAATATCAAAAGAAGATAGAGTCATTGGTCCTAATTCGATCACCTTTTTCTTCTCGCGACAAAAACGCAATAACTTCGTTATTTTTCGTTCATTTTTAGTTTCCGGGGTAGAGAAAACATTTCTCTACAAGTCTATGAAATTTTTATCGAAAAATAATTAATTTTCGATGAGTAATACTGATTATAATGAACCCACCCAAAAACTTTTTCCCGTTCTGTCGTTGTCCTAATGTGATCCAGAGACCGAAACGGGGCGCATTTTTGACTCCCCGCCCCGCCCAGTCGAAAATTTCTTCACCCGGCCCC
>OENM01001964.1:4583-14584 GCA_900239745.1 Rotaria magnacalcarata | reverse complement strand
AAAAATAAGAATTATACTGCTAAGAGGCACACATTTGACTGACAACTACAGCTGCTAGATCACTATTACTACGTAGTAATAAGTAATAATTAGATTTGAGAATTAATAACAGTAATAAAGCAATGTGTTAAAAAGATAGTAAATAATAAAGTAAAAAAACAAAATAGGATCGATTACCGAGTAAGAGTAATGAAAAGTAAAATTAATCTAGCATCCCTACTGATAGCATTTTCTTCAAGCATATGACTACTCTGCTTGCGTATCTCGACCTATGTTTCTTGTTCTCTATCATTCTTTCTGTAGGGAATTTGATATTTAGTCAGCGAGAGAACAAAATAAAAAGATAAGAGCATCCAACAAAATACACGAAAAAAATGTATATCTAGTAGCCAGATTGTCGGTATGATATTTGACAACACTCAGATATTGCATTATATAAACAGACGATTCAAAATAGATTCTATTCGAGTATAGGTATTCAAGTCAATCGGAACAAAGACATTTCGTACTAGTGTCCCGGACACCCGGTAATTTGTTCAGGTGTTCGGAATAGATTTTTGCCTTTAAACACGTTTGCCAGGAGTCCGTAACACATTTTGGTCAGGAGATCGTAATTAAAAAAAATACAAGGAAATCGGAATGAAATGGTCAACAATCTGTAAAATCCTGTCAGGAGATCGGGAAGAAAATGGCCGGGTGTCCGTAAACTCATTTTACCTGGAGATCGTAAATGTGTCATAATACTTATAGAGTGCGCTATCTGAAGGAGAATGGAAATACTATATAATTAAAAATCTCCGCTTGCAAATCCCTATTCTATATCGACATTAAAAATAAATGTTTATGTTCTTCTTTATGATTTTGTTCTCTGTTCCGTGTTCTTTGTTCGATTTCTTATGCTATTTCTTGTGTCTTTCTGTGTCTTCCTCTAAGTTCTTTTTTCTGTGTTGAAAACGATATATTGTGTTCATTTGAACGTTGTTCTGTTTATTATATTTAAATACAAGCTACTGAGTCATTTGAAATTTCTCAAAAAAATGTACACATGAACATAGTTACGAACATCCTGCCTCTTTTCATTACGATCTTCATGTTTTTATTGTAACGGTCTTCCGGTCATTTTCCTCAAAAGTACTGCTGTCCGTTACGATCTACTGGACAACTTTCACTCCGAACCCCCTGTTTATTTAAAATTTTTGTCATTCCGAAGACCATGTATTTTTTTATATGTCGGCAAATCGTAACGAACATATCGTTCGGGAGATCCTAATAGAAATCTAGTGCAAAATGTCTCTTTCCCCTTTATTTTTGGGTGTGGGTGTGGGTGTGGGTGTGTGGATGTGAGACTTGCATGCGGAATACAGGCACCCACACCCCACACCCACACCCTTCAACTGTGGTTTTGATCAAAGGTGCTGTCAAATTTCCTGTATCGTCCGTCGTATGTGAAAGGTCGTTTTCCAGGATGAAATTGATTAAAAATTATGCTCGAAATTCGATGGGTGATGAAAGAGTTAGTAATCTTAGTGTGTTGGCTATTGAAAGATAATTTGACATAGATTTTGAAAAGGTTATTGACGTATTTGCCATACAACATAAAAATAGTAGAATTTTGTTAATGTGATTAAGTGATATGAAATACATTTAAATATAGAATCACATTCATATGTTGATATAAACATAATGTTTATAAATATATGAGCAAGAACTGATTGAATAAGATATTAGGACTCAGAAAACTGACTCAAACATGACAGTTTTCAAAAAAACAATTTACTATCGTAAGTAGACTTTGAATAATTAAGATGGAGCTGAGCTCCCTCTAGACTGAAATCCTGGTTCCGCCACTACACTCAATAATAAAATATTTCTTGTCAATAGACAATTAATTCGTGAATCAAGTGTTTCACCTGTAGATTGACGTGCAGTAAAAATCTCACTTAGAAATATATACTTGCTTCAAAATTCGACAGCAGTTAAATTTGGGTGTGGGTGTGGGAGCGAGTAAAGATGAAGAACACCACCCACACCCAAAAATATATGTATGAAGACTTACTTGTCGCTGCTGTAGGTGTGTATCCAAAATACAAGACAAGCGTAGCAACAAGTGCTCCAAGTAGAATGATGCCGATCATGCTGAAGAATGTGCACAGTGGCAAACATGGCCAACCAACGCTCGGACAACATCTTAAATGAAATTAACCGATACAATCATCGACATAACATATACTCACTTTCCTTTCTTCAGTTGTCGATGTTTTGGCAGAATCTGACGTAGTGGTGAAGCCCCAGTGGTGGCGTGGGGGGGGGGGGGGGGGGGGGGGGGGGGGGAGGGGGGGGGGGGGGGGGGGGGGGGGNCCCCCCCCCCCCCCCCCCCCCCCCCCCCCCCTCCGAGCTAACGGATTGTTCTCATAGTCAACGACCTTTGACATCCCCTTCTCACCACGCTCCAGTGGAAGCTTTTTCTATAAGTAAAGAGAAAAGAAACGTGCGCACGACATCTTTATGGTCACTTACCTGTGGCATATGGCGACGGCTCGAAACTTTCTTGAGACTAATGTGAACAGGCGCCACTGTTGATGTATTGGTCAGGCATTGAACCAACGATAATTTTGGCTCTTTGCTCGCTAACTAAAATGAAGCCATAAATTCTAACGAAACTATGAAAAGAAGAGGAGTCTATTTGGATAGATTTTGGTTTCACCTTGTTTTTGCAATAAAACCTTCAATATCATATATGAGTCGAAAGCGCACATGGAGATAAACATTGTTTATCACGGAACTTGGTGTGCAGAGTGCAACTATAAAAATTTACAATGGACTTAAGTTTTGAGATTTTGACTGTATTGCTTTTTCCTATGTGTAACAGTGTGATGCCCAGTGTTTTTAGAAAACAGAAGTCAAATTAGATCATTTTTATCTCAATTACAAGAGTACACCTGGCTCTAATTCCAGTAGAAATGTCGCTTTATTTTATACAAGCGTTCTAAAGTTATACTCTGAGTAAGAAGTCAAATACAAGCCCGACATAATTACATTCATGTACTATTGTTCTACTATCTTGAGAACGGGAACAGAAAGCATCACCAATTTTTTACTGAAAGCAACCTTTTATATGAGCAATGAAACCTACTACGTGTAATAAATGTTGGTGTTTCGTGAGGGAAAGACATCTCACCAAAGCACATAGTGTTATCGAATTAGAAATTTCGGCTTAACATCAGCAATCTTACGAATCTTTGTCGGCTGGTTCTACTCAAAGTAAAGGTTCACTATCCGAGTCATGTTCAGCGTAAAACCCTGAAGCAATAAGTCTATATCTCAATTGGGTGTGGGTGTTTAGTTGGTGAAGAGTAGAACGACACCCACACCCATCTGTGTAAGTGTAAGTCTGTGTTTCTTCATTTTGTTTCACATTACTGTCCCTTTCTCATTTCTTAGACTCTAGTCTGCAACTTTAGCATTTCTCAAATAAAGCATGTGATACTCAGATCACTCACTAAATTAGAGAGTCTAACATGATCGAGAAAACGTCTGAGCCGACAAACAGCTACAAACATCGATTTCATTGATAAAAGTAGACAGTTAATACGAAGCAAGAGACTCCCCCGGTTGATAGACTATACATTGGGCATGGCGAAGAATAGTTTTAGGATAGTCCCTATTTTTTTAAACTCACTTGTCTGCTACGCAATTGCTTAAAACGACCGAGTACTAAAACATGCAGTTGTTGTTCACTGATTGAATTGGTTGGATGAATCATATCCGATTATATGCGTTCTATTACCGTCTTCCAACAGGGAAGGAATAAAAATATCTATTTTATAGTATTAGAGAAATATCCTCTTAATGTAATTACTCACATTCTAAACTGTGTATTATTTACTTTCCCGCTACTGATCAGGCCGACTCACAGAGTGCTGGAAGATGATGGCAATAGCAATGTATGATGGTGGTTCGTCTTATCTGTTTCACTCTGTCTAAATGTATCGCTTGTGCACCGTAATATCTTTTATGAAATAGAAGCAATTGAATCAATGACGATAAAAGTAAAAAAAGTTCAATTTTTATACAGACAGAGCGCCGATATAAGGATTCCGGGGCGAATCAAGAATCTTTCAGAAAAATACATTGGATTTTCGACGTGATGAAATTGACTGCCCTGCATGATTAACGTTATTCTGTTTGTCTACTTCAACAACTATACATTTCTCTCTCTTTCTCAATAATAGAATATTAAACAACGACTGAATTAATTTCTACCACGTCAAAAAAAGCAATGTAATTCATGACAAAGAAAGTCATTTGCTAATCGAAGCAGCAGGTCAATCCCAATTTCCATACTGCGCGATTGCCGTTATAAGGATTCTGGGATAAATCAAGAATCCTTCTGGGTGTGGGTGTGGATGTGGGTGAGAGTTGAGGGTTTGAGTGTCAATTTTTGAACACCCACACTCCCACACCCACATCCTTCGCAAAAGACTAACAAAATATTCGAGTTTCCCAACCTCGATTACTTTTAGTCCACATTTTTAGGGTGCGACAATGGAATAGGTCAAAACCAAATTTTCCTTCTGTGTGAACCTTTTTACTGTTGCCCTTATACCCTCCATTCAGAGAGAATACCACAATCTTATTGGACTTTCCTATGGAAGATATTAAACCACACAAAGTTCTTCGTGAAGATTTATTTCCAAAGAGCATTGTGAACAACTATCTGTTCTAGTACTATCATGTATATCTATGGCAATCCTTTGCTTCTATCTGAAAGACGCGTAAGTCATTCTTCAGTTTGTAAACACGAAACTATTGCATGATTGATTCCACGCTTGTTGACTGCCACTTAATAGTTTTTTGACTTATTTTCTGCTATCAGTGTTTGAGCGACGCAATGTGAATGTTTCTCGAATCACTGCCTGACTTCAACGCAAATTGAAAAGTCGATGTGTTATAAAATACTAATTAGATATATTTCCAAAGAGATGAGTCGGAGTACAGATGCTATGTGTTTCATAAAAGCCTTCTCCGTAGTGACTCTGATCAGAGACTTCAGACTGCTAGTATCAGTCTGCATTCACCATAGGCGAACCTATTCAGCTTTCTCCTTTCTACGCTAATGTAAACCCATCCTAACACGTTTATTTTTTATTATAAAGCATCCTCTCATTGATCATTAAACTTACATGCATGGATGTCGAACTTTAGCTTCAATTCATCGAACAGTTAGACTAGAAAAGGAATGCGCATATAATGTACTATCAGATCAAAGTCATTCTAGATATAATGAGACGAGTTATTCTGGAACGCATCAATGACACTGTTTGATGACAATAAAATCACAACTACTAAAAATTCTGTGAAAATCAAGAGACAACTGTTAGGCTATCTATTGAGTTAGCTTCCGATTTACACGCAAACATACTAGACCTTCATTAACTGTTTCATCCAAATATGCTTTTCTTGACGAAATAGATCCGCCGTCTTCCTGAAAAATGGGTTCTATAGGAATATAGAAATTTATGAAGTCTCCTAACCATTTATTACAGAAGGGAGAACAAATTGTGAAAGACAGATCTCAGCAATGCAAAACTCACGGAGAAAACTAATTCAATCTTTTCTCTATGATCATTTTTTCCAACAGAAGCAGCCTTCGGTGGTCAAACCATATGAACTGAGACCCACCGTGAAAATTTGTCCTATCGACTCTATTTCAATCTCTCAGAATCTCATCGGCTGGAAGTCTCAGCGAACCAACATACTATTGCCTCGATAGATCACTTCGAAAACGTTGTTTTTGGCCCAATCGCCGGCCATCGAAATCCCATTGGCTGAAAGCCCTCCCTCTAAAACCCCTGTTTAGCCCGATTGCCAGTCCTCGACATCCCATCGGCTGAAAGCCCGCCGTCTGAAACACGTTTTTGGCCCGATTGCCAGTCCTCTACATCCCATTGGCTGAAAGCCGTCCCTCTAAAACACGTGTTTGGCTCGATTGCCAGCCCTCGACATCCTATTGGCTCAAAGCTCTCCTTACAGCAGAGGGAATATTACCCAATGGTGAATTTTACACATTGTAAATCTATAAATTTATGAATTTAGTTGTTTACATAATTCATTCGATTAGAATATTATCTTCTTGCTGAGAAAGGCAGTGAAAGATCAAAACTGAATTCACACCAGTACATAGATATATCGCGGAGCAGAATTAAAATCAAATTCAATAAAAACTTTCTGATTGCACCTTGTGAAATTTGAAATTTTCCTAATTAAGATCAACGCATCTTAAAATGAGGCAAGACACTGTCATGCTATATTACTGTAGTTCGAATCACAACTTGGCGTCCATGAACTGATAACAAGTTCTCCATAATGAGAAGTCGTTAGCGATAAACGTGCTGAACAGTTAGTACGTGTAGTAAGCTTACTGTACCCTACAACGAGTCGTCATCACAGGTAATTAAATTTTTTTCACGTAAGAATTAGTCAGATAACTATATAAATATAACTATTGAGACTCAATCTAGTGAATTCTTGTCAAGATTGTATAACAAAGTTGTCAAGGAACTGTATGGTACCCATAGAGTTCGAAGTATTATAGATTTAGACAGTATTGAAATTTTAACAGCGGACTAATAAGCATTATGGCATGGCATGAAAGCACGATTTGGGCGTGCTATACTCATCCCCTCACCCTCTAGTCATATGAGGAATGACTCTTAAGCAAGATTAAAACCTCCTAGATCATAGAATCTTTTATTTGTCGTCACATTTCGACCTAAACATCTAATACTCGTCGCACCATCGCCCTCGATCAATGTTAAAAGCATATCTCATGTCGTGCATAGCAAGAGCCGCTTTATCTTTCAGTGACATGGAGTCTGTGACGCATTCGCCCCAATCTTCAGTGCACAACATTAGGATATCGTGGATCGATGCAAGAAACAGAGGATTATCTATCTTGACATTTCTGTCGTCATCATTCATTTTTTGATCATTCATTTCCATCTTCCACATAATTACGGCGAATTTTGCTTCTGTGGCGGTAAAATTGATGACAGATAAGTTGGGTAATGATCTTGGTTTCGTGGATGCATGTTCAATAAGCGACATAAAAGGATTTAACATTTTCATGACAGTTATTGCTAAAATATCACAAAACTTGATGCTCGATAGATTGGGTAGTGATGTTTTTACAACTGATGAACGTCGAAGTAGCGACAAAAGTTGGTTAGAATCCGATTTACGTTTTCGTTTCATCCAATTTAAAAATGTGCAATCCCCTGATTTCTTTCCCCAGTTCATTTTGTGCAGATCAAGCATACTTTCACTCATCTTTGAGGGTATGGAACATTGTCGTCTTATATGCAACTTTTCTTCTTCGGATATACTGATAGTTAAAGTAGGTAGGGATGTCACGCGGATAGTACTAAGGCTACGGCGTTCCAACAGTAAATTCCTTTTGAGAGTTTCATGAAAAGTAAGTTCAGTCTCTTTTGTTGAACAAAAGTTGACAAATTTAATCTTTCGTATTCCACCGTTTGTCGGTACCAAATGCTTAATATCCTCATCATGTTGTTGACATAGACTTAAAACAAGAATCCAAGTGCCGAGTTCCATATCATGAACAACGGAATTTAATCGAAAAATGGTACCTACAGAAATGAGCACTTCGTATTCGTCGCGGATGGCACTGTAATCTGCCACATACGCATATGGACGTGTATTGTTGTACTCTGTATTTATGTGAAACTCGAAGAAGGCGGAGACAACATTTTTTCTAGCTGCTATTTTCGCGTAGCCATATGCCAGTTCACGATCCACTGTAGACGAAATAAAACTTGCAAATGTGACAAGCTTACCAACACTACTCCTCAAAGACGTAAGTTCAGGTAGAGTCAAACCTTGACCACGATAAACGATAAAATCTTCCTCGTCAGGTTCGATATATTGGCGGTGTATGGACAGAAGTTCGGAATAAAGATCATTAATAAAGAAGCGATAAGGATGAATAACATCTGGATCTCCAGTGCGTAGAGCCTGATTCACAAGTCGATAAACAAATGAATCACCTAGAGATCGCAAAAATAAGCGTTTGATAATATCTGTTAGAATCTATAAAAAGAAACGTTTGTATCTGACGTTTGTACTGTCAACGAAAGTGGTATTTTATTTGTTTATCTGTGTACATCCCTACTAATTGTATGAATTTTAGAAGTGAACTGTTGTTAGGCGTTTATACTCACGTGTATACCAAAATATTGCTTCTTTTTTATCGGAATCTGGATCATGATTATATTTCTTTTCAAATTCATTGATTCTGTTCAGCTCTGCTTCATTGTTTTGATAGACGAGTCGACAAGCGCGGAGCATTTCGTCTTTCGCTTCTATATGATCGTGGATGTTTCGTGATAGCGCCAAATGAAGATCCAAATTAGATATGAGCGAGATGAACGGAGCATAATTCTCACTAAGAAAACGGGCTGATCGCTCAATTGGACGAATTGGACTTGTTGTATCGCTGAGAATATCACTGCGTATTTGTAAGATAACTCGATTGATATTTTGATAAGAATCTGTAAAATAGCAAGTTCTAACATTTTTACAGTCGAATGTCACATCGTCCCTTTTCGCAATCAGATAAAGACTTAGTCTTGATCTATCAACTGAGTTGAGATAATCAAGACATACTGCACGGTCTTCGTAGATTTCGAGAGAATCAAAAGCAGACATAAGACATTTTTCGAATTGATCATTCAGCGATGTACGTAGCCATATTATTTTGTATGGAATTCGATCAGATTCGTCAAGTAATAATTTCTTTGCATCATGCTGACACTTAATGTCAATAAACTGTTCGGATAATGAGTACACATAGTTGGGAGATGACCATTGCGCTCCATGGCCATGATAATGATATTCGTATGCAAAGCGTTTAAGAACACGAGCCAAGTCTGATTTAGGATCCGCTAATGGAGATCGAGCACCACATGGCTGTGAAAAACAATATTTGTTTAATATGGTGTATAAAACAGTTGGAAAATACTGATCTCAGTGAATGATAATCTCTGCATCACATTCTTCAAATGAAAATAACTCTATTTTAATAGAACCAGGAAGATAAAAATAATATTATTAATTTAGTAACCATATTTCTCGAATAATCATTGGGAATTTCTATAGAAAAAATCGTGCTTTTCATAAATGACAGATAATGATGTCACAAAAACTGAAGGAAATTAGTTGTGTTCCATCTCGTGAAGCATATTTACAGATGATCTTACATTTGAAATTAGCTGCAAGACATTCACAGAGAGTTTGTTCTTCTGAGAAAATTGACCATGTAATCGGGCTCTGTAATCTGGCTCTTCATTGAACATTGAAGTGTTTAAATTATATATACAGTATTTTATACTCTTTCAAGCGGGAAATAATCAGCCTAATGTTCCGTACTTATCACTACTATTATTCCACTTATGAAGAATATGCCTGATACGTAACGAAAAATAAATCTTGTTATGCTGCGAATATTTTCAACGAATACCAAAATTGATCCACAATCAAAGCAAACTTGATATGCTATCGAGATATATTTTCGTAACTGAATAATAGAAAATCATATTCTTTTTACTAAATCTCTGGTTATCATGCCTTCTCTAAGTTTTAATAATTTTAAGGCCCAATTTCAATCCATTCGAGTTTTTTAAAAATAAGTGAAACATATAATTTTCATATTAAGGACATTGATCAACATTTAAATCTAAGGGAAATTTTCATGATGTGAGAAAATATGTTATCTAGCCTTTAATATTTTGTTGGATGTCTTTTCATTCGAAGACATATAAACGATTCGGGGCTGGTTCAACTAGCATGTTGGTAACATCTTGACCAATGGCTCCCAATTAAGATTGGAGTATTCGGCGTAGTGTATCTTCGTTTTTTTTTGCCTAGTGTTTCTTCACACGACGTTTAATCGGATGCATATCTGCGGAAGATGGTCGCCATTT
>OENM01001963.1:0-23851 GCA_900239745.1 Rotaria magnacalcarata | reverse complement strand
ACATGATACTCATAAACGCTTTTCAATAGCGTTTCTGAGAGGGGCTCATGGGTATAGTATTTTAATCAACCCTTTTTATACTGAGTTTCAAAGGTTATATGAGAACATTCATGTAAATTATCAACCCTTTTCAGGGGTTTATGAAAGTGCAAAGTGTCGCAATCCCTTTAAGGATTTATGAATCCGATCAACCCTTCAATAAACCTTCCAGAAAGAATATTTAACGTTAATAAACTCCGTATTAAACCCCTTTTAGAGGGTTTATAACAGGGTTTATGACTCGTTCATAAACGGTTGAAAAGGGTTTGCTACACGTTGCACTTTCATAAACCCTTTTTTCGTTTATTATTCTACGTTTTTTTTTACAGTGTAGTCGTTCACCTTCAGACCCATTCGCATTCTTTATCAAGCGGCGATCGGATTTGTCGATAAGCTTCTTGTGAAAATGACTGACAAAATCATATAAACATAATGCAGTGAGATCTTTTGATCGATGCTGATAGTCTAGGCGAATGTTGACCATGACAAACTTGGCACCGTTTTTGGTTTGTGTTGGCTCCAATAGAAACTGTTCTTCAGTTTGTTTTTATATCTTCGTCTTGTTCTTCTTCGAAGGGAGTTGTCATCTCTAGAAAAATCACACATTAAATATCCAAATAATCGTTTTTGAAATTGTAACTTTTTAGTCTCTCTTCGTCGATGTCTTTTTCCTGGAGTTGTGCTTTGGTTAGTTCTACTTGTAAATAGTTTTCAATTGAGATAAGAAAAATATTTCTGACTGTATGTGTAGTATAATGATCATCATAATGCATTCGATAGGATGCCACTTGAACACCTGAAACTTCTTGTTGTGAGGCAATCATATTGTAGCAGCGTAACACAAGTTTACGCGATTTTTCAATAGCATGATCAATCCTACTTGTGACTCGCTGCTGTTCAATAGATTTGACTCCTTGTTGCGCAAGGGTAAACATATCATGAAACGCGAGAGTCGACTTTGTTACATAATCAGCTATATAGTACATTAAGACCTTAGCATCATTGCCACTCCAAATGAACTTTATATCCATATTGGATCGGCAAGCACTTATGAGTCATTCATTGAAGTTATTGATCCATGGATGTGATTGCCGCATAGTTATCTGACCTGTCGAGAGATCGAGGTTGGAAGTCTTCACCAGTACACGTGGCATACGCATTCGGCAAGTTTTTGAAGTATCAGACTTGCCTTTCGAATATTTATAGCAAGTTGTAGAATGCTTATGAATATTTGACGTTTCCACTAATCGTACTACATCTTTGCAAAAAATTCGATGATAATCATCCGAGGCAGGGTTTGGCGTTGATAGACAAGCCGGTACAACTTCATATGTTATCGGATCAGTTTCTTCTAAGATGAAGACAAAAGCGAAGTTAATGATACATTAAAAGTTATAAACTTACGAATGGATACTCTGATGTCACTTGCTGTGTTGGTTCCATCGTTGGTTTCATCTTTAAAAAGAACGATCAAATTTAAAAGTATAAATGATATAATATAGTTATTCGAGTCAGTAAAAATCTGTGATTAAAATAAAATGTATTTTGCATGATTGAGAGTTTCCTCAGGGCTCACTTAAAAGCTGAAGCAACAATAGAGTATTCTCAACATATAAAATTTCTTCAAATAGACAAATGCAGATACTTCAAATCGCAAATTCAAACGATGCTAAACGTCTTACCTCGAAATACGTCCAAATCTTCTTTTACAACATCTTCTAAATATTTCAATAAGTTGTCACGAAAATCTTGATTTTGAATGTTTTCTTTCAATTGTGCTGGAGTGTATTCATGCTTGAGCCAAATAAGGAGATGTAAATCAAGCGATCCTCTGCCTTGACTCTCTACAGTGCCAAAAGATGCCTTTGTTGGACCAAGTACACCTCCGCACACAAGGCATTTCAAGATACTCTTTATCAAACAGTTGAAAATTTTTGCAGTGGCAACAGGTTGTGTTGCGATAATTTGAGCACGTCCATAAATTGTACACAACACTTCTGGTAGAAACCGATCGAGATCTAGATCAACACCTGCAAAATAGAGTGTTACTAGACTATGTATGTCGACCGGATTGATTATTACGAAAAGGCTCGGGAGACCGAGATTAAAACATAGCGAATGAATTTTCGTACGAAGAGTCGATCGTGAATGAGTTGAACCCATAACATGTTCACCAACAACTTTAATGTGCTTCATAAGCGTTTTAATTCTTTCGTCGGAAACCTTTGAATATGACGCTTTGGATATATTCAGCAGAGCTGTTGCTACATCTTCAGAACTTAATGTTTCAAAAAGCTGTGCGGATCGTTGAAAATATGGTCTTGATGTCATTAGTTGGACATGGAAGCATGCGGTACGGCGTTGCAAAATATTGAAGAGGACGAATATGAATGAGTAGTGCTCTTCAAAACGACGATCTCCGTACGAAAGAAGATATCGCACATGCTCACGAAAATTGATTTGAACTGGTCGAGAACTGTCTTCAAGTGCACCACATCCATAAGGAAAAAGCGTGGGAAAGACACCCAATAAAAGATTTGGATCCGATTATTCATTCGTAGGTTTGTTACCACGAGGAATCATGTACACGGGATCTTGTTTCGCACCTTCCTCGGATTGACTTTCGAGCGTTTTGTCTGACATCCGTACCTTCATTTGTCCTAAAAGGTGCTCAGCAACGTCATCAGACGAAACTGTAGTACCATTAACATCTAAAACAGCACTAAAACACAAACAAGAGTACTTGAAAATATTAATATAACCATTTATTTTACCTAGCAGTTATTGGTACTGTTGTTGTAGTGTTGGGTTCAAATGCATTGGCCAAAGGATCAGGAATATAACTTGACCTTTCACTCTCAGCCGCTTCTGTATTGTTTGAAATTTCCGTTGTTGCCCAAAAGCATTCTGGCACATCGTCATCAGGTAATTTATCGATTGTTGGCTGATTAATTGTAATGTATCGATACAGTGGATTGTTTTGATTAGGCCATTGGAGGGCATCATAAATTTTCTTTTTTCGGACAGTCAAAGTATGTTTTAGTTGGCTTCTCTGAGGCATGCGAGATCCGACAAAAATAATCTTTAGAGAGTCACATAAATCGTCTAATTCCAATGGTAAAGTAGTAGCTATGTTAATAACATCTTGAGGAAAACTTATGCAGTTTCCTTTTAAAGCTGATTGAGCTGTACTGGTCGAATGAAAAGGGGGACTGCAATGCAGTGGTAAAATTTGACAAAATTTTCCCTAAAATATCTGAAATAAAAGAAAAACTATATTTTTCACTCATTTTGTAGGGCGAGATTTTGAAAGTAATTTCCCCTACAAGTCGTGAAGGACTCAGTCGATCTCTGTTAAACTTTCACACAAGATAGAGTACAAAATTGTGTACACATGGTATAAATTTCAGATCTCGAGCACACATGTAAGTCGGGATAATTTCCATTTTACAGCATTTTGTAGGCGGGACTTTTTTGAAACGGGTGGGTGTTTGTGTACTAAAGTGACTAGTATTATACATCATTCGGCTCTCTGGACCACGTGCTGTGTGGTCCAGTCAAAATACAGCTTTCGGGCCGTTTCGAGCGCGTTTTCGTTTTCGTTCTCTTATTCTAAACGCATTTTAGCTGCGTTCGCGTCGATCTAGATTATTAGGACAGTGATTTTTTTAAACAATGATATTTTCATGAAGATGATTTACTTCAGCAAGAAGTGTTTTTTCTTCTTTTTCGTTACTCGTTGTGATTTTTATGATTTGCTTTGAGTAAACCCAGGTCGTTCCTGTCCGGCCGTACACCAATCATTTACGTTGAAAAACGGCATTCGTTTTCAGTGACCGTTTACAGCAGTCATATACGACGTTTTACGGCGTATTACGTTAATCGTAAACAATGACCGTAAACTTTCGCCTTTTACGACTACCGTNACTACCGTGAAAATACGGTGACTGTAAACGACATTCAGAATATGCGATAACAAGAGGAAACAAACTGATTTCAATAGGCGAAATCAATCGAAATCGCATGAGATCCAACGAAATCATCGAAATCATGGAAATCATGGAAATCATCAGAAATCAAAAGGGATCATTTGAAATCGCTGAAAATCATTCGAAATCATTTCAAATGATCTGAAAGGTTTAAAGTAAATTAGCCTGATTTCACATGATTTCTTTGATTTCTAACACTTTCTGTCGATTCCCACAAAATCCAGATCATTTTTGATGATTTCTAATTATTTCTACTGATTTCTCATGATTTCTAATGGTTTTGATAACTTTTTGGCGAAATTGAAAATCTTGATGGTGTGAGTGTGGGTGTGGGTGGATGTGGATATAAGTGTTATTTTCCGTTAATTCACATTCGGACTCCCACACCCGTACCCACACCCTCAAGATTTTTCTTCGTTTTTAGTTATTGAATTTAGGGTTAGATTTAAAATCCGAATCTGAAATCAGATTTATCCTCGATTTCGTGTCGCGCAATCATTCACCAACTTGTTTCGCTCGAGAACTTCTATATATAGGCAGATTTTTCTTCGTTTTTAGTTATTGAATTCAGGGTTAGATTCAAAATCCGAAATCCGAAATCAGATTTATCTTCGATTTCTTGTCGTCGAATGTTCGTTTGACCACTTTCCCGATTCAAGTTAAGTAACATGTCGACAATTCAGTTTGTTTTCTGGTTTTTCCTTAAATCCCCATTTATGTTCCAACCAATTCCCACTCTTCTAGAAACCACTTGAATTTCAAGTCGAGTTGTAATGTTTTTTTGACCGAGAAATGTAATCTTTCTGAAATCCAAGTGGAGTCGTTTTTGAAATCGTCTTGAAATCACAAATAAAATCTTTTTGAAATGGAAACAAAATCGTTTTGAAATCGAAATAAAATCTATTTGAAATATAAATGAAATCCATTTCAAATCCAAACGAAATCTTATTGAAATCTAAATAAAATCGATTTCAAATCCAAATAAAATATTTTTGAAATCTAAATGGAATCCATTTCAAATCCAAAGGAAATCTTTTCGAAATCTAAATGAAATGTTTTTGAAATCCAAAATAGAATCGTTTTGAAATCCGAATGAAATCCGTTTGATTTGCAGGTGAAATCATCGAGAATAACGAATGGAAAACGGCCGTTTACTTTGATGTACGGTGGTCGTGGTGGTCGTAAACGGCTGTATATGTTAAGATACGGCGATTCTCGTTGTCGTAAACTGTCGTTTCGTTCAAAATACGACCGTGTCACGGCACTGTTTTTAACGTTTACGGTAGTTGGGTTTCACCGTTTACGTCACGGTGGGTTACGGCCGTAATACGAGGTATACCAAACGGGTTATTTACGGCCCGTATACGGTCGTAACTCTGACGGTTACGGCCGTTCGCGGTATCGTGCACGGCTGTTTACGGTCATTGTAATGTTCGACCTGGATAATGTTGAAAAAAAAGGAAAACGTGCTTTGTTCGACTCTTTCTCTCAATTGTAATGCGAGCTTTGGAGTACTAAGGCCTAGAACAAGTGTCAAACTCAACGGTGTAGTGCGCGTAAGAAAAGAGAGTAAGAAAAAACTAGTAGCATGTAGACGGAAGTCTCTCGCTCCGCCACTTTTCGCCTTTCTAAAGGACGTTTTACAGTTTCCTGGTGCGATGTGAAGGTATGATCCACTAGGATTTGTACCAGCGGATAGTACTCATCGAGATCTATCAAATGGTGTATTGTATGTGTACCTTTAAGTTGATTTTCCGACATTTTCCTTCGATAACATCGCAGGCAGAAAAAGTCAAAGTTTATGCTAGGATATCTCGGTCTCCTGATGTCTGACAGTTGGGAAATTTTTACCCCAGATTCACGGATGGATGGAGAACAAAATGCACCACTCGAAGTTTTCAAAGCTCATTTTTATTTTTCTTTTACAAATTGTACAAAGAAAATACGATTCACTCATGTATAAAGTGAGGGAGAGAGTGAAAGAATATTGAGGGTGAGATTAGTAAGTTGTAGTAGTACGAGTTTGTTTTTCATAAAATGATTTGCATGCTATAGTATATATTGAAAAAAGCGTTTTCTCATGTTTTTAATGAAGATGATGGGGTTCGTATATGTATTATCATATGTTCTTTGTTTTAGATATACTGATTGATGCCTAACTGTAGTCACCCTACTGCCCATCCTTGTCGTTTACAAGGGGCGGTATATCTTCAGTGCTCCAAGGAAAGACACGTGTCACGGCTCAGATGGCAACTTCGATTAATAAATATCTTCGTAAACGATACAAAGGAAAGTTTTTGACTCTCAATGAAGACAGTCTATTATGCGAAACATGTTTTGCTAGAGAACAGCGCCGAACACCTGGTAATAAGAACAGTATAGTATCTTCATCTGACGACGAGTATAGTCAAAGCATTTCGTCTGGTTTACTCTCAGATACACCGAGTAACAAAAGATTATGTTTGTCATCAATATCGCTAACTGATCCGATCGAGATGCCTTCATCGTCAGGACTTTCACACAGTACACCCGTGGTTACTGACAACCAGTCAATGGTGGATGTGATGCACAATATTTCGTCAACATATATGTCCTCACCATCTGACATTGAAACAAAGTGCAATTTTATTTCCAAGACGGCTAAGGAACAGTTAAACGGCTTATTAGATGTCTTCAGTTTATCTCCTTTCAAAGACGGGTATGTTTTAGTCAATACAGTATTTGAAACTTTCTATAATCTGGTTCAATTCAATATTTTAGACGGCATACTGTCGTGGCGCAAGAAAAATGTCAAATGCTTCTGAAAAAGACAAAAATTTTGTCAGATTTTCTAATAAACTCATCAAGTAGTTCTACAACTGATACCACAAATGTTAATAGTGTTGGTTACGAAGATATGGAACACTTGGTAGCTGCTTTACAAAAATTAGTATTGATGAGTGATCATGCAGAACGAATTCGATTATTAACGCTGTGTCTACCAACTTGGAGTAGGCGCGATATTTCTAGATTTTATTCAGTTCTTAAGTGGGATAGCAGCATGGCCAATGAATTATATGAATCAAGTGGTGTTTTAGCAGCCTATGAAAATAACCAAGATCGTCTTAAAATAACTCCATCCACAATTGAAGCCGTCGTACCTTATTATCATGGTAAACTGATTACTCTGAGATTAAATGAACTCATAAACTACTCAAAATTGCATTTTTCCTAGATGACGTCATCAGTCGATCCTCATCGAATACAAAAGACACGATCAATGTTAAGCAAAGTGATGACAAGAAAGAACCCGTATGCTGTAGATATATGATCATGTCTTTAAAAGATGCGTTCGAGTCGTTTAAGGTATGTAGGAGAATTTTAACCTTTGCCAATGATAAATCTTTTTTTCAAACTACTCACTAATTTCATTTTTGAAGAGTAAATATGAGGACCTCAAGATTGGCTACACCAAATTTTGCTATTTATGCCCTAAGTGGGTGAAATTCTCTACAAAAAAATGGGGAAACTTCGGATTTCATCCGAGAGTTATGTGTACTGCAAAAAGTACATGGGACATATGAGTCATTCTAGAATGTCTGAACACCAAAATTATCATGAGAAACTAGGCACTTTGATTTCTGAATGCAGTTTTTGTGCATTTTGAAACCGTTTTCAGGCGATGTTTCGTTAGAAAGCTACAATTTGGTTCAAAACTAATATCATATTCGGAATCAGTGCTAAAAACTGAGTCGATTTATATATGTTGTGAATAATTTTGAAAAACAAAAATATTTTTTGAAAAAATTCCTGTACTCCCCATCAGGGATGGTCTGGTCAATAATGACAATTTTTTCGATAACTCAGCCGTTACTTGACGGATCCTTCTCATCTTCGAACTCGACTGAGACATTGATGAGACAACTGTGTAGAAAATGTCATCACGATCTGACTCTCCTTTCGAAAGTTATCGTGTAAACGGCCGGCTGGACGGACACACTGACCGATTCTAGAGTGTACTCACTTTTTGAGTACACAAAAAGAATATATGTCTATGCCCATTTCACGAAAACTTCAGACTTCTTTTGGTGGTAAGAAAATACTTATAGAAAGAACGTTAAAATGTTAGAATGTTAACCGATTTCTTTCTTAGGTTTTTTCCAGTGTTATGCAAGAATCAATTAAATCAAATAGTTTGATAGACAATATTGTTTGCTCTCGAATAAACAGTTCATGCATGTACGGTGATTGTCTGTCGTGTAGAACTAAAATTCCATCAACTGAAATACCGAAGTTATGTCCTAAAATTGACTTAGAAGAAGTAAATTGGATGAAATGAATTAATCTTAATGGTAAAACTGATATCCATCGATTAGGTGGCTCAGTTAGTGATCTGCTGATGGAAATCGATCATCAGTGGTCAAAATTCATTATTCATAGTTATATAACAAATGCTCAATTCGATTACATTCGGAATTTAAAGAAGTCATTCCCACAAGATACGGCTCTTATCCACATGGATTTTGCTGAAAACTACGTAAGTTTCTTCAATATAACCTAAATATTGTACATTCAGTGCTTTGATTACATAGAATATTGATCATTAGATAAGCTCATCTCTTATTCTAGGCTCTGGAAGTACAGAATGAAGTAATGAGTAAACATTGTTCAATTGCGCAAGCTGCACTATTTACCATTCAAATTAGAACTAAAATAGAGGTTAGATTAATTCAAATATCTTCTTCTTTAGATCGTTAATATTGTTAGTGTCGAACTATTTAAGTCATGACACAATATTTGTATCCTGTGGACAACGAATGATATGCGATTATATTAGAACATTCTATCCACTAATCACAAAAATAGTGTATGTAAGCGACGGGTGTTCAGCTCATTTTAAAAATAACTTTTCAATGTTAAATTTGGTAAAACATAATGAGGATTATCAATATAAAGTTGCATGGAGTTTTTACTCAGTAAGCTACTCAAGATCATATCCAAATCTATGTCTTACTTATTTATGCTAGTTAGACAATGTTATGTCTTCTTTTCGCTCACATTATTATACTCAGTTATCAGCGAGACAGCAACGTGATGGTACGACAACAGAACGGAACAAAAGGATAATCTCCCTCCGCTAGAGTCGAACCAATGTCTTCTGCTTTCCGGGCAGCTGTGCTACCACTATACTAGAAAGGAGCGTGTATTATTCGTTTGTTCCGTCTTACGATCGAAGGGGAACACTTCGGTCGTAACAGACAAGTCACGGTAAAGGTCCGGTGGATGACCTAGTGGTGATTGTTAAGAATGCTGACCGCCGTGAAACTATGCGACCAGATGGTCCACGAAAGTCTTTCCTCATACCAGTAAAGTTTTACAAGTTTTTAAAACAGAAATCCTGCAGTAAACCTAAAAGCCCAACACCAAACACATCGAACACCAGCACGGTAGATATAATAGATACAGAGAAGATCCAAATATGGTACCTAAGTGAAACTGATATCAATCAGCATTTTAATAAATATTTGTCTCAACGCTCTGAAACTCGTCCTTCTACCGGGCCCATATTTGGCAAGTGCTATTTAAGAACTAAAAAACTGTCTACCTCTTAATGTATAGGTATAAGGTCATACCACCATTTCCAACCAATTGACAGTGCTACAATCCGTTGCAAAATTACTTCTGATTCGCTAATTCACGAAGATTTTTCTATGATGGCATCACGTCAATCAAAATTGACATATGTGAAGCTTGTGATGGCTATCAATGATATTAATATGAATGATTATGTTGCAGTTGAATATCAGGGAGATTGGTGGCTAGCAATGGTTCAAGCGCTAGAAACTAATTTACAGGAACTGAGAGTGAGCTTCCTTCATCCACCTGGTCCGCGAGCATCGTTTAAATTTCCGGTTTGATCTGATGAGCTCAATATTGAATTAGGAAATGTTATATACTTGCTCTGTCAACCTCCGAAACTCGGCACTCGCTTCAATTACATGATTCCACAATCTCTATGTGATGAGATTGAACAGTTGTTGGCTGAGTTTTGACTGCAGAATTTTTCTAAGCATACAACAGTAGTTTATATTGGGAAGCGCGAATTTTGCCGTGCTGACTTTTGCCATTGACTTTCGGCAATCGCCAAAAGTTGTGTTTTTTTTTAAGATTTTCGACTGTAAACAGGAGGGATCTTTGGCAATTGCTAAAAGTTCAGTTTCAGGAATTATCGGAAATCTTAATAAAATTCTTAATCAACTAATTAATTATAGTAAAGAAACTCTACTTTCGGCAATTATTTTATTTCGTGAACTTTGGGTGATAGATGATTCCCAATTCTTATAAAATTGTTCTTAGAATCTCGATACATTCTGTTACTTACCTCTTTCATCATCAATTCAAACTGTATGTGTTATTAGACGATATCATCATTCAGAAAGTCTACTAATATTGTTGAAGGACTTCCCTCAACTTGAAATCACGCAATGTCGAAAGTGTGGTTTCTTTACTATAATTAATTAGTTGATTAAGATTTTATTAAGATTTCCAATAATTCCTGAAACTGAACTTTTGGCAATTGCCAAAGTTCCGTCCTGTTTACAGCCGAAAATCTTAAAAAAACACAACTTTTGGCAATTGCTGAAAGTCAAGGGCGAAAGTCAGTACGGCGAAATTCACGCTACCCTCATATTCATATTATATTTATTTTCAAACCTTGTTATCTTTCTCATGGGATTCATTCACGATGTCAAGATGACACTCATATATTATTTTCAGTCTCCGTCATCCATAATACGTATACTAAAAGATACTCTTGTGTATATACTTACTATAGTGTCTGAAAACACTATAAACTCCCAAATGTGATACACCATTAATGTTTCTTCACGTATATTACTAACAATTACCATTGTAATACTCACGCATGTTACACACAGCATAATTCAACCGATAGATTAGTTCTAGTACAGATATATGGTGGCTTGCAATATTTTACAAATAAACTATTCAATCTAACTTTGCAAATAGAATAAAATAAAATATATATGACTCGTAAAAAAGCAAAAAAAAGCAAATAATTCAAAAATGATCGAGCTTATTTCTATTCTCTACTTTTAATAGTTACTCTGAAAAAGAAACTTCCTAACATAAGAAGAAATCAATATTTTCCTATCATAATCTTTGCGAGAATTATAATAATATTATTTATATAGCTATTTTACACCGTACAATTAACACACAATCAATTAAATCCTTCAAACCATTCTATAGTATAATATATGCACTTTTATTGTACTGTTCCATATGAATCTATTCCACAACATCATGAAAAAAATCAATTCTATAAACAATTTCCATGCCATCAATTTTATTGCATACATCGTGTTTCACATTTCTAATCGTGAAGGGATTGCGCTAACAGCTTTTTAAACTCGAGTCAAACAGAACTATTAGGAAATGAAGTCATTTGAAACACTTTGAATAAGAACATCTTTGTTTTTGTTCAAACTTTGGCGCATTAATTTTGCTAATTATCAATTTACTTTGAAAAAATGTTTTCCATAGATACGATCATATTCCTACATTTGTGTATTTCTGATATACCTTATCTTCTTCGTTCATATCCTCGTGCTTTTATGGTAACACAATTATCATTTTTACGTGGACCATGTTTAGACCTGATGAAACAATTATCATTTCTTCGATGTATTGATGATGCATCATTAGATCATGCTGCATGTTTACACAGCGCTGATGATTTAATACTGACTTGTAAATTAGGTCTTAACGATCCTAGTTCATCACTCAATGTACAAAACTATCCACTTAATCATATTATAATACTTGTTGCATTTATTCAAGAATTTCCATCGTGTCCCTGATTTATGCTTTATAAGACAGTTTTGTTCATCATTACGAGAATTGACTATTTGTGGATACATACCGCCAATCAGTGAAGCATCAAAACATAGCTATCTTCACATGCTTGACTTGTCTACTGCAGGTATTGTTGCTTCTAAAATATACACACGTGGAAGACTTGACGAGTAAAAGGAAGTGAACTTTAACGAGACTAACATAAAACAGAAACATTAAATAAATAATAAAAACAACAAAACACCGTGGAGGTATGCTCTCCACCACCGAATTCGGAAGGTTTCAAATATATTCATTGTATAGAAGATTGCCACAATGCTGTAAATTATCGAACATGCTTGGCGTAACTTGAAATTATAGAATTCTATAAGATTCAAACGATTCCTGACTGGTCTGGTTCTCCATAGAAGTTAGAACTACTCTTTCTCTGCTCTAGATCCCTGAAAAAAAACAGTCTAGGATTTATCATTTTGGGCTTCGAATTGACTCCGTTAGTTGATTCTTACAGAATATTCTCATGAGTGGATCATGCCAGAGGTTTAAAATTCTATTTGCTAAGAGACTTTATTGAATACTCATTGTATTAAAAATTTCAAATCTCAAACTACAGTCTGACGAAAAAATTCTGGGACACTAGATTGTTTGCGCAAAATTTTATACTTCGTTCAAATTGAACTTTATATAATGGTAAGTGTAGTTATTGATCAAACTTTCATATTATGCCATACAAACGTAAAAGTTCCGGTTTTCACATAAATAAAATAAAAGAACAAAAATTTCCCATGGACAAAAATTTCTGGAACATATAAAATAAATATCAGTAGCATTATAAAAAAAATCTAATAGTGTATATATTTTCCGTTATTTGCAATACATTTTTGAATTTTCTTTGACATCGTAAAGACCAGTTCGTAGCATAATTCTGGTTTTATAGACAACCATTCAGTCGATAATGCTTCAGTTAATTCGTTTACAGAAGATATTGATCTCGATTTTAATTTATCATCAATAATAGACCATAAATGTTTGATGGCATTTAAATCTGGACTTTTAGCTGACCATTCCGATAGTTTGATACCTAATTCATGAAGTTTTGTTTGAACTTGTCGTGATACATGATATCTAGCATTGTCATGCTGGTAAAAGAAATCATTTTCCATTTGGTATAAATGTACTTTAGGAATTAGATAATTGTCTAAAATGTCACAATAAACGTTACTATTAGTATTTTCATTATAGATTCAAAAACAACCGGTTCCTTCAGATGCGATTGCACCCCAAAAATTAACACGACCACCACCACCAATGGCAGCTACCTCCATACAACCTTCTTTCCATTGTTCATCTTTAGTACGCCATATTTTTACTTTATTTTTACGTTTTATAACATAAAATGTAGTTTCATTACTAAATATAACACGTTTCCAATCATTAATAGTCCAATTGAAATGTGCCAAACACTAATTAAGTCTTTCTTTTTTGTGTTTCATGCTAAGAAATGGCTTTTTAATTTTTGTTTTGTATTCATAACCACTTCTACGAAGATAATTAATTACTGTTGCTTTACACACTGCACTGTAAAAAATAAGTGTTCTACCGAACTTTGAAGGTTTGGTACTATTTTACGAAACGATTTTAAGTTCCGTGGCATCAAAATAGTTTCGGAACTTTCATACAGAACCTTTTTAAGTTCCGAAAGTTGGAAAGAGTTTTGAAGTTAGACTACGAAACCATCTAGAAGTTTCGTTGTGCGTGAACCAAACTTTTGCTAGTTTCGTATTCGTCATACAAAACCATTGGAAGTTCTGAACAACATTTAAAACTTCCGCATAAGTTCTTTGAAACCATTCAGGGTTGCGTAAGTTCACTAAAGGTTCTGGACACATTCTACGAAACTATTTCTGGTTCTGTCTAAGAAATACTGAACCTTTGTGTCATTTATGAAGCAGTGAATAGTTTCGTACGATCTGCGCTGAACTGTTTTATATTTTACGAAACTGATGAGAGTTTCGTTTAACAAGGAAAGGTTCCGTGTATCTTATACGAATCTATGGAAAATTTTCGCGAAGCATCCAAAGGTTCAGCATGCATAACACGAAACCATTTACACTTTCGTAAATGATACGATAGTTCAGCATACCTTTTACAAAACCATGGTTAGTTTCGTGGAATATGTCCGAAACGATTAGAGCTTTTAAACAACTATGAATGGTTTCGTAGTGTTTACCCGGAACTGTTGGATACTCTAAGACACTGGCAAAAGTTTCGTAGTATGTCTACTGAACCTTCAGACAACTGAAGGAAACCCTTCATGGTCCCGCAAAAGATATCCAAAACCAACTTATCCCTTTCGAAGTAATTAATAGTTTCGTAAAGTGGATAAGAAACCTTTCCAACCATTATAGAGGCATGCATGGTTTCGTAACACATATACGGAACAATCCATCGTATTATATAATTCACATAAATCATATACCTGGTTTTCGAAACTATCTATAGTTTTCAAGTATGTATTCCAAAAATGGTTCTGACTTGAAACAAGACTCTACATTTTCGGAACGTGATTTAAGTCGGACCAATCACAAAAAGGTTATCGATGTCGAGGAATCCGAATCCGTCATCACTTTTTTCATCTGAGCTACCATTGGTCAGAAATTAGGCCCATTGAAAATTCCGATGCTGCAGAGGTAGACTTTTTATTTCAACTCCGATCAGAATTCTGATCGCAGTTTGAAATAGGTTATCGAGGTCGAGGAATCCGAAGCCGTCATCACTTTTTTCATCTGAGCTACCATTGGTTCGAAATGAGGTTCATTGAAAATTCCGTGGCTGTAGAAGCAGACTTTTTATTTCATCTCCGATCTGAATTCTGATCGTAGTTTGAAATAGGTTATGGATGTGGAGAAATCTGAATCCGTCATCATTTTTCTGATAACATGGAGGCGATAGTTGAATAGTAGAGCTGGGTAGTTGTGTCTCCAAGATCGATTGAATAATTAGTGGTATCTTTACAACTGTGAAGGTTCTTTTATCTTTTTCGATACGTCACATGTATGAATAGACAGGCAATATCAATCTGATGAAATGAATTTAAGAGTTTCCGTAGATAGTTATGTATGAGTAATGAATTGAAATGAAAATTTAATATGATAAAATGAATCGGTGTTTTTTTATTATTTTAGGTATATGAGAATAATTCATTTAATCGTAAGTTGAATCTTTCAGTATAAGTTGCTGTTTTGTTTTTTGTTTAGGATTGTCTCAAAAGCAAATAACGGGGATGCCGCTTTCGTGCGAATAGCGGAGAAAATGCTAGCTAGTATTCTACTCACAACGAATCTAGGTAAATATAACACATAGTGATAAGATTTAGCAACTATTCTATTCGTGTAATGCTTATTTTTAGCCGGACGCAGATGAATATTCAATGGATGCTTAAATGTAAACTTTCTTCTTTAAATATAGTTTTCTTTCCATTCTAGATCGATGCCGTTTTTCGATTTAGAAGTAAATCTATTTTGTTTAACAAATGATTCTTTTCCTGTTTCAGACTTGGGTGGGATGCTAGTTGTCCTGTTCGTTTATTGATCAAAATAACTGGTTAATTGTTTGCTCTGGATGAATTCGCAATCTTGATATGGAAGTAAGTTTATGGTTTTTGCAGTTTGTTTTTTTGAGCAAAACTTATTCACGGGTTTGAAGTAAACAATATGTTTTCTTTCGTATCTAAAGAGGGACCCCTTGGAAGTGATGCATGGTTTTTGAGTTGAGCTGCCGTACATATGGTCGATTTCAGTGAGATAAGGAAAACCCCTGAAGGATGCCTTTCGTTAGTTCTTTCTTCGAAAGTTATCCTTATGCGATCAGAATTTCAATGAAAATGCCAAGGAGGAAACCTTTGTAGCTGTCGAATTGGTTTTAAGTTTGAGCCCAGTTTGTCAGATTGATCTTAGTGAAATATAAAAAGCTCGAAATGAACCATGGTTCATAAGTCTTCTATAGAAAGTTGCAGACTTTTTCTTGAACTTTAACTTATAGTGTGACTGATATCAGTGAATTGAATGAGGGTATTTCTATTTGAGATTTCATGAAGAGAGTAATTGACTTATCAGGGAAATGTTCCAAAGGTTTGTTTCAAAAGCACAACTCTTTTCCAGAGTTTTCAAAGTTCAACAATACCACTAGTGCCTCAAAAAGAATGATGAAATGTGATATTTTCCGTGAACTTTACTATCCCTAGGAAATATGCATTCTTGTGAAATAAACCTTTTGGAACATTTCCCTGATAAATCAATTCTTCTCTTCATGAAACCTCAAATAGAAATAGTCTCATTCAATTCACTGATACCTGCGACACTATAGGTTAAAATTCAAGAAAATGTCTGCAACTTTCTATAGAAGACTTATGAGTCATCGTTCATTTGGAGCTTTTTGTATTGCAATAAGATCTATCTGACAAATTGGGCTCAAACTCAAAACTAATTGGACAGCTACAAAGGTTTCCTCCTTGGCATTTTCATCGAAATTCTGATAACATAAGGATAACTTTCGAAGGAAGAACTAACGAAAGGCATCCTTCAGGGGTTTTCCTTATCTCACTGAAATCGACCATATGCACGGCGCTCAACTCGAAAACCATGCATCACTTCCAAGGGCTCCCTCATCGGATGAATATGATTCGGAAAGTTTAATACAAAACCATGTGTACGAAACTTTTGTGGCTTTTCCTGATAAAGGTTTTGTACTGAACCATGTGTACGAAACCATTTTTTCCATTTACCAAGAAGTTTCATACGGAACCTTTTTTCTACGAAACCTAAAAAGGATCTGACCGTGTGCCCGCGCTCAGATCCTTTTTTAGTTCCGTGGAAAACCTTTTTTTTACAGTGTGGATTTTTCAATGAATTGTTTAATTTATTAGTTATTTCACGTGAAGAATAACGACCATCATTTTCGGTTAAACGTTTTAACATACGAACATTTCGATCATTCAGCTTTTTTGGTCTACCACTACGTCGTCGATCATGAAAAGCACCTGTTTCTTCAAAGCAGTTGATAGCACGTTGAACAGATGATTTGGAAATTCTAATAATTTTGCTAGCTTCACGACAAGATAAACCTGCATTACTCAATGCAACGTATCAAGCTCTTTGATATTCACGTTGAAGTTTTTGCGTCATTTTATTCTTTCCAATAAAGATTGACTTGATATTATCAAGATCAAGATTAGATATTACTGGATATTCATCACAAATTGAGTGACTAATGAAGTACTATGCAATTAAATTACGAAGAAGAGATCAGTCGATAATAACGATTGGTGTCTCGGTGACACTAGGAGTCGCACAAATACGACATAGTCGAAATAGTCCTGTTAAATATTTTATTATAGTGCAATGTATCGCAATATCTTTCAATTTCTTTAGTGATTCCTAATTAAAAGTACGAGAGGTTCATGGAAATTAAGATTTCTTCATTGTATAGAGAAAAACCGTCAAAAGAAAGCAATACCTAACCACGTAATACGAGAATGACTCCTTGAAATATTTAAGGAATGTGTTTTGTGATTGACTCAATAGTATAAAATATATATTTTCTATGATATAAAATTTTCTCGTAACAATTAGAAGCTGTCCCAGAACTTTTTGTCCATAGGAAATTTTTGTTCTTTTATTTTATTTGTGTGAAAACCGGAACTTTTACGTTTGTATGGCATAATATGAAAGTTTGATCAATAACTACACTTACCATTATATAAAGTTCAATTTGAACGAAGTGTAAAATTTTGCGCAAACAATCTAGTGTCCCAGAATTTTTTCGTCAGACTGTAGTTCCTAACCGCCAGGACACCTGTCTCAAATCATTGCTTTTAGCACAAATCACAATTTCTACATAGTTTGATTGCTCGGGAAATGGACCCCATACAAATCTGGCTCATGCTATTTTAGCTTTATTAGAAAATACGAAAAAGTTGCCTTTTTTCAACTCATGCACACTGAATGTCATTCAGAAATTTATTGATATCCAATATAGATTAACACACGATCCTTCATCGACATTCGTAAGAAAAAAGTCGTGTGAAAATGGAAACGGCGAAGATCAACCATGTAAAGTGCTGGACACAATTAGTAGTGTTTCATCGATCTTTATTTTACTTGTACGTCTATGGTTGTGCCTTTTATTAAAAAGTATATATATTACCTTCTATAAGAACTACACAGAAGAAATGTTGTTAAATGGAAAAATAAAGATTTCAAGTTAAATAATGCTATAAATAGAAAACTAAAGAAATCTAGTTAGATAATGTTTTAAAAATATCGATCACATGTTGCTTGTTTTATTTTCCATCATGGTTTTTAGTAGTAATGATAGGTCTAGGTTAATCGACAACAAAATCGCTGTTTTGTATAGCAATGCAGTTACATGAAGTATTACAATCAATACGGCGCGTTTCGGATGATGAATAATATCTATGAGCACTAGCAGAAGCTTCTGTGATAGAATATGCTTGAGCACTAGTAGAAGCTTCTGCGACAGAATATCCTTGCATTCCTGTAGAACATGTTTCTCGGTATGCACAGCGACATCTTCCTCCGCATGAGCAGCCACATTGATTGATTATTTGCACTCGATTATTTTCATTTGTTTCGCAAGTACTGAGCTGATTAGCTCCAATTGTTGAAACTAATGCTTGTGGACATGTACATGTCTATGAACAAATGAATTCCTATAGTTTTATCTGAAGCTATCTTTTTTTGAAAACAATTTACTATATCTTCAATAACACCTGCTTGACGAGCCCGTTCAAGAACTGCGGCTGAATCCAAAAGTGATGACCCATAACGACGTATATAATCTTCAGGATCTTCCTGAGTAACACCAGCTTTTTCAATTTTTCGAACTATACGTGCTGGAGCCTTATCATGAATAATAATTGTATGAGTTGGCAGTGGATATTTCATAGCAGGAGGAGCTGGCTGGACAATCGTACGGCGTTCCGATGCAGGTCCATATGGAAGCCATCGTTCAATTATAATGTCCTCTAAAAAGCAAGGAGAAAGAACAATCTGAATATTTGAAAAACAACAGAACAAAAAACTCAAATAAGTCTTTTACGTAGTGTTTCCGAAGCTGGAAAACGTTCGATGACAAGTGATCTTGGTGGAAGTGGCACAGGAGGTAACCAACGAGTAACTAAAAAAATAAGATACATTGATTCGTTTAATCTTTTTAATGGAAAAGATTTTTTTTCTAACTTGTTTCACTGGGCACACGTGGCGGTGGTACTGGTGGCCGTTCACGTAATATAAGTGGAGGCGGTGAACTAACAGCTGGTTCGTGTTCATGTATGACAAGCGGTGAAGGTGGTGGCGGTTGGTCTGGACGTTTTTCTATAATAATGAGTGGCTAAAATTATACAGAAATTAGTAAGATTGAATATGTAAACAATTAATTTGTTTCATTACTTCTGGTGGTGGTAGACGTGGTGGTTGAAGACATCGAAGAATAACTCGTTGTTCAGCTGTTACTGGAAATCCAGTTGTTTCTTTGTGAATAACTTGTGGATTTGGATCCCAGAAAACATCATGACCTAATCTTTGTAAATATCGATTCGTTTCTTCCATGCTATTAGTACGAATCGGTGCATTATTAATAAAGCTACTAGTTGCTCCTATGGTGCCATATGAAGCATATTGATTATGACTATGATCTGTATCCTGATCATATCGAATAATCGTGTTATTAATGCAATCTCGTTGAATATTGTATGTTTCATGAGTAACTTCTTCAGCACTAAAAAAGAAGATGATTTCAGACGAAACCGTTCAGGTTCAGTGGTATTTTGTGATATTCTGAACATGTCCGTACGCGGTCACGTAATATTTCAAGGATTTGGTAGTACAAAAAAGGTTTCGCATTATGCTTGTCTGATTTTTAAAAATCGTGAAAATTTGAGTTATGGTTAGATTTCTAAAAAAGGAAATTACGGAAATTTCTGTGATTTCCAAGGTCAGTTAAACCCACAGACAAATATTTTCGGAGGCTACTAAATGTTTTGAAGTAATGGAGCGTTCAGAAATATCGGTTTCAAAGTTTCCCATATTTCTGTACTTTCCTTTCTTGAAAGTTTGAACACTACTGAGGTTTTCTAGAGAGCTTTTTGTTTTTAAGCAGAAGTTGGCGGATGATTTATTACATTGAGTAGAAAGAGTAGCGTGTGAAACCCTATTTTAGTGTTTCGTACGGAACCTGGCTTGTACAAAACCTTTTCTTTTCAGTGAGACTTTGATATCCAATTGCGAAGCTCATCTTTATCGATTGTAAACATCTGTATATGTGTTTATGATTGGATCTAAATTCTTTAGCTCTACCTTTCATCTTGATTGGTAACAACGTGTTGAAGTATATCTTCGATTGTTGGATCACTGGACATTATTCGAAATTGGCAAAGTAGAAATAAATTCTAAAAAAGAAAAAGAAAACAATGATCATTATGCTATATCTATCAGATAAATATCAAATGTTTAATCCAGAATGAACAAGATAATGCATATCACATAGCTATATATAAATATCAAAAGAATTTTCGTTCAGATTATTTTTAAGTTGTGAATAACAAATTAGAAGTACTAATGAAGTAAAAATAATGTATGAATCGTTGTCGCTTCGTTCTTATAAATAGTTCATGAACGTTAGAGTATAACTGTAACAAGATTGTAAGAAAGAGGAAGAAGAGTTCTTTGTCAAATTAGATAAGCCAAAAGTATATTTCAAGTTTGGCATATCTGATATTTCATTAAGAATTCAAAACGAAGGATTTAAAGTTAGAAAAGTCCTTGGTTTAACATTAACATTATTTTTTTGTCATTTAAAATTTGCATTTGAGTATACACTCTAAAAAAATTCGTTTTCTGGGAATCCTCTAGAAGGTTTCCTGATTGGTCACTATATGAAACCCTTTATGGGTTTCCGGTAACGGGTTTCCGAGCTCTCGAAAACTCTTAAAATTAATCAAAAAGTGCCTGATCCCAGAAGCGCAGTAGAGGTTTCCGAGAGTTCAAAAGTCTGGGATAGTCTACCGACTACTACCCTAAAATGATTCATGAATCTATATCTGACGTCGTATTCTAACTCAATATTCCATCAACTCATTGAAATCCCGAAACTGTATTTATCCTCTCATTTTGAAAATCTTAATCTAATCCCGTAATCTATTCCCTTACTCTATATATAATCTACTAATCTATTCCCTTACTCTATATCTAATCTCTTAATCTATTCCCTTACTCTATATCTAATCTCTTAATCTATTCCCTCACTTTATATCTAATCTCTTAATCTATTCTCTTACTCTATATCCAATCCATTAATATTTATATATATATATATATATCGATCTTTTAATCCTATGGCCTTATTCTAACCTCTTAATCTATCAATCCATTTTTTCTATGCCCTTATTATGTATTCGTTAGCGTTAGTGATGTAACTTACTAACGCTAAACGAAGATTAAGTTGTTCTTCTAGTCTAACTGGTTACGACATCTGCCCCGATAGCGGAAGATGTGGATTCGAGTCCCACGAAGTTCATTTTTTCCCATTCTATCACATAACGTCAGTGACACTGTTTGTCTCTTTCGCTCTTAATATCTCTCTCTTTCATTCCTTTTATATCCTTTTCATTCTATACATATTAGAGCTAACAGTATCTATCTTCTGATATTCTAACGTATTAATATAAGCGTTTATTCTATGATCTTAATGGATTGCATTAATATATGCTCTTAATCTATATATACCCTTTCATAATGACGTCTTGATCTAACATATTAGAATATTCCTTAAATATATCCCACTTCCTCTCTAATACTTCAATCTATAGTTCTCCTCTGGTTTTACTCCTATAATATTACTTATTTATGTTGATTTCAGTTTCATGTAAGTGAACGTTTGTACGTAATATAGCAGCGAAGAAAATTACCTTCAAATTAACTCATGATTTTGCGTCGAGTTTCTTCCTTATCCATATCTATTAAAACGATCAGTTGGAAACTATTGAAGGCCCCCAATAGTATATAACGGTTAGTTCCAGACTCATACTGTCAGCTGAAGTCCTCATGTCTAATTATCTGCTAAAGATGTAGAAATGGTGCTAGCTAGTGTTGAATCTTTTCAAAGACAGGGCCGTGGACTTTGTGAAATTCCTCAAATGCTTTCATTTTCAAATCCCTAGTCATAAAGTGAGAAAAGTGGTAGAATTTTGATGTCTTCTTAATAGAATGTTCTTACTTTAGTCTAATTTTTGTAGGCTATCTGTCTCTTATAATCAGCGCTTGGTTGTCAGTCTTATTGGTGCAGTGAGTGAAAAAGTTAGTCTAAGCCGTTATGCCTTCCTGTATGTGAAAATTGTAATGATGAAGTCAGTCTTACTCGTGGAGTCTTGATGTGTTTCAGTAAGAGTCGTACAGTACGCATTGTGTATTGAAATCTTGGCATAATTCAAAGCCGGTGTCATAAAATTACTTAACCCTTTTAAGTCGCCGTGTCGGTTAATGACATTGCCATGAAGTTAGTGAATGTTGTTAAGACATATCAGGTGGAACTCAGAGTTATGAAATCAGAGGGAGTTCTATCGTTTCGAAAACTTTTGTGTATCGAAGTTAAAGCCTTTAAGGTAGTCTAACTTTTGGCGTCCTTAATGCTTTCGAAAGCATCATGCTGATGTCATTTGAACTCTTGTGGTCTTTAGTTTTTTTAGCGATGCAGTGTAGTTTTAGTGTTTGGATTTCTTTTCGAACCTTTTAAGAATCACTTTTAGAACTATATCTTGCTGTGTGAAAGAACAGGTGTCTACCATTTTTTCATCATTCCACCTATATCACTCTTTTATGTAAATCAGATAAATCAATGCTCAAACGTCCTAAACTTGCATTATATTCCGTTGTGATCTGTTGAGAAGGATAATAATACTTGTACTTCGATACTTCGATCAAGCATAAATAGATAAAGAAGAAGAAGAAGAAGAAGAAAGGCGATATTCTTTTAATAAACTGAATGAGTTTCAAAAATATCTTCTCGGCAACGTAATGCTTTTCTAAATGCTTGGAAACTGTTGGGACTTTTCGAGATATGTTCGGAAGTCATGTTTCATTTCTTGGAAACGCTTTTACCGTTTCTGTTGCACGGAAATCAAAAACGTTTTCGATAAAAAAGATCGGATACTTAAAGGTTTTCGAGAGGGTTTTTAAATCAAAAGTGGCTTTTATAAATAGCACTAAGGTTTATGAGAATACGGTTGAGAATTTCCAGACCTAAATTTTGAAAGCTCATAGGTTTCCGAGTCTTCAGAAATACAGAAGATACTTTTTCAAACTTAACCTAGGTTCGGAAACCTCTTCGGATACGTTCAAACGTTTTCGACAAGGTTTGTGAAGAGGTTCGATTTCTGAGAAAACGTTTTTTTATTTAGAGTGTAAGTGAAATGTTATTCTTCTTTTCTCTAATCTTGGATTTGGAAGAGTATCGCAAAATGCACTAGTCTCTTAGAATTAAGTAGCTTATTGTAGGGCTCTGGTAGTTCGCGATTAGCAAAAAAAGATTGAAAACTCGGAAACCTTTGAAACGTTCTCAATAGTAACAAAATCGGAAACCCTTCAAGGGTTTCCAGAGATACCTCTTCTTTTTGCATATCGTACGGATTTGGTTATCATCGCATTGATGTAAGGGTATAGATATAAGGATACTCAGAGGCTGGAACGGGAGGATTTTTTTCCCCGTTTCTCTTTGCCACGCCACAACCTTAAATTTTTTTGGTCAACCCGTCTCGATTCTCCGCGCTGTTTCGATCTCTGAAGCATGTATGTGGCAGCTTCTATTGGTGAGAGCGACTCATTCGCATTTTTATAATAGTATGCGCGCACGATTCAATATATACCGCAGATAGATAGAAGTTGTGCGAAAGCTCA
>OENM01001962.1:0-16233 GCA_900239745.1 Rotaria magnacalcarata | reverse complement strand
GAGACATTTCGTACGAGTTGTCGGAAAATATCGACTTAATACGTGAAGGTCACTTTGAAAGAAAATCTTTTCAAGGATATCGAAAAAAGCGTATTCGAAAATGCTGGAAAATGTTTCTCCCGCAATTTAAGCCTGCGTATAAATTGTCGAAACGTACTCCAAATATTAATGCATTTTGAGCTTGAAAGTTGAACATTTTCGAAGCCTGTTCTCTTCGGTTTAGAACTTAGCCGTTTGGTAGTTTACAAAAATCGTTTACATATGGTTTTGTAGAGAATTGAATGACGAATCTTTTTGAAAAATGTTTTGGTCAATAGCATCAAAACTGACTGAGTTATAGCGAAAACAAAGTAGTGTAATTCTTTATGACCCACCCGTTAAAATTGATTTCCATAACTGACAATAAGTTTTCGAAAAAAAAAACAACTTTATTTCATCATGTAAATTGTTAATATTATTTTAGATCTCAGTCCAGTTCCAATGCAGTTTCTTCGGCATCCGATCAAAAATCATCGTCAGATTCTTCATCAGATGATGAAGAAAAAGAATCTAGTTCGAAAAAGTGGGTTTAAACTCTTTGATTCAATTACTTATTCATGTATTTTCTTATTAAACTACAGATCGTTAAACGACGAATCAGATCGAAAAACTTCAAAAAGAAAAACACGAGAATGAATAATAGAAATTAAAATATTTTCTTCTTTTCCCTATTTCACGCTACAATTGAAATGTATGATTTTCCTTTTTTTTTCTCTATGTATTGAACATTCATCGTATGATCGAATGAATGACTTTTGCTTTGTTTTGTTTTTGTTTTTCTATTTTGGTGACTACTATCGTTATTGATGTTGAGCGTGATATGAGCACGCATTCACATGTTACTCTAAATACGTGCCATTCTTTCTATTATTGTTTACAATTAGTGAACTGTGAACATCCAGACTTGTATTAATAAAAATCGATTGAATTAGAGATATCAAATAGTTTACAGTGAATACACTACTGAACAATCTACTCGGAACGCTTCAATAATCTATGTTTAGTGAATATGAACTCCTAGTGGACGAATCAACACATCGTGCTGAGTTCAGTATTTGACTGAATATATTGTTGTGCATCTACTACTACTCATTGTAATCAGATCGATGAGCTAAATTTGAGCCCGATCTGGATTGAAGTTGTCATAACTATTTGTGTGAGACTTCTTTATATATGCAGAAATTTTTCAAGTCAATAAAATATTTCAAAAAACGTTGAATAGAAATACGGCAACAAGATTTGCGTCGCCTATACTTATTTCTGGGTACAGAATCACAGTAGCGAAATTCAACTATATGTATGATTATCGATTGTTTCATATTACAAAGTATGTGTAGGATATTATCGTTTTTGACCAATGATTAAATGATGGTAGTCTCATGTGAACTGTCCTTTAGCATCTAGATTAACGCAAACAAGCATATAGTAAAGAAGTTCTTGATCATAAACATGCTGATGTAAACCACGATTTTGAAAGTCATTTTCTGATCTTGTTTTGAAATGTTCTTTAGTGCCTGCAGCTACATTCCTTGCTAGATCATGTGAACTTAGTATTTCGTTTAGATTTGAAAGATCGCATTCACTTGTTCGATTCCGATAATCATTAATTAAATGTTCTAGTTGCACAACAACACGTTGATGATCACATGTACGTTCTTTGAATGATAGCACAAGAAGTAAGACATCACGGGGTCGTATAATTCGTATCCATTCTACTAATGCTTTAAACGGATTAGCAATATGTTCAAGAATATGAGAAGTCAAAACTAAATCAGAAAATCCCATAGGTATACCCTTTAAATGTATTCCATCGTGTACATATTGCCTTTCTTTTGGCTTATTTTTCCACATAAAAATTAAACCATCTTTTAATCCAGATTTCTAATAGCAAAATGCGTGACATCGAATTTAGTTGCGAGATCGTATATGCTAAAGGAACTTAAAGTATGTGATGAGGGCGCACCTATTTCAAAGCCAGTTTTATTTTCTACCCAATAATTTAGCGTCGGTGGAGCATTATTATGTGCCACTGAAAAGTGATAAAGCGTTTGATGAAGAATACTAGCATTGTACGATTTCAAACACGTTTTTGACGAAGAAAAATAGCGATGTGGTGATGTTCTTTTCGATCCATAAAATATAAGAATACTAATAATAAAGATAGAACATAGCAGGGGAATTACCATATGTTTCAAAGTAGTCATGATAAATACCAAGAATATCGAAACAAGCCGAGTGGAACTAAAAACGAAATATACTATGAGCTGTACGACTAATATGATCATCATTTCGAGCACTCAACTACATAAAAAGAATAATATGATATAGATTTATACGATGACTATCTTCTGATTTGTCTATATTTACAAAACAATCATGTTTAACCCTTTCCAGCCGGCTCCCAGAAGCGACATAGTTAAAACTCTTCTTCTGCATATATTTTCTTATCCTGCCATAGAGATAGCAAAAAACTGTTTCTTAAAATGGAGCGATGCTTCTATGTTGAATGGCTGTATGTTGCCATTCGGCAACAGCCGACCGTAAAGGGTCAAAACTTTGGAAAATTCATTTGTCGTTGTCGATCATCAAAATTCACTATCTTGCGTCATTTCCATTTAGTTATTCAAGAAAAAGCATAAAAATATATACGATACACCTGTATAGTTTCTCCGCGATTCAAATCGATTTTTGTATGAAAAGTTTGACATACACTGAACTTAAGGAGATAGTAGCTGTATGGGTTTTTGTGTTGGTGGGTATCAGGATAGGTATTCTTCTAGATCTTTTATTTCTCTACATCCATACGGATACGTAAATCAAATATCCATTTCGATACCAGTTATTGAGAGCTAAAATACTATGATGCTGCCTTTTTTTCATAGAAAATTCCATTTAAAGCTAGGAAAAGCTATGCGAATGCACCAGATATGTTTTGTATTATTTGCTCTTGTATGAATAAATGAAAAAACGCAAAATAACGAATAACGATGGTCGAGAACGAAAAGTGATTTTTCAAAAATTTGGATCCCTCACGGCCGGCTGTTGCCATTTGGTAACATCCATACATCTTATTGTCAGTACTCATTGGATCATCTCTTTGAATGATACAATATACAATAGATCAAATAGGGGAAATTTACCACTAGTGACTTGTGGGATTGAATGATTAAGGGTGCCATAAGAACATCTATTATGATTCAGTTGTTCTTTAGGAGTATTCAGGAGGACTCAGGTAATTTTCTCAGCTGAACGTTTTTGTTTTGTTTCATGGGCTATGAGTGCGTTCTAAAATATCTTGTAGTAATTATTAAACTTTTGATTCACTATCTATTCACAGTATAGCTAGACCTTTCTTAAAATATTGACACAATGTTGCCAAATGGCAACATCCGGCCGTAAAGGGTTAACTCTTGCACTGTGTCATGATTTATTAGAAAAAACTCAACAAAAATGTTTAAAATAAAATCACGATTACAATACATTTGCCGCTAGTGATGAAAATCATTATACACGCCCTTAATGTTCCTAATATTTTGTAAGCAGGTAAGTCCAAAAAAATAACAAACACAAACAATAAGAATATTCAATTCACTCGATTAATACGATCGTACTTATATATCATATTGTTGTTGACATTCCATATTATTTAAAGTTCGATGCCAAAAAGTAGAAAGCAATATATTATATGCTTCGAGTTTGTGAGCATTCACTAACTGATAGATAAATTGTTGAGGCAGCATCAAGGAACCTTTAATAATTATTCAAAAAGCTATCATAGATTCATTTACCGTTCGAAACTCTACAGTAGCTAAACGGATGCATTTATTTTTCTTCACAGATCTCTTCATTACTAGATGGAATATCATATTGATTTCAATAACTATGGATCGATGATGAAATTCAGAAGAAGTCATTTTTTTTCATTTGTTGAACACTGTTGATATAAGTGATCTTAACTTTACTGTAATCTTACTAGCTTGAATTTATTATACATTCATTTTTTCTTTTTGCATCCATTGAATTCGTCATGTGACAAAGTAGAGACGAATCCTTATCATGACAAGCCATTCGAAATAAATATATATCTGAGAATAAACGTTCTCAGCGGTCTAGCTACTTTTTAATCAGCTCTATTATATGCACTAGACAGAGGCTAACTCACTATAAACTACTGGAAATATTTCTTGTCGACTTGAAAGTCTGGTAGAAATGCAGCATAGAAATATCACTATGGTATACGGCCGATATTTTTTTAATCTCATAAATAATTAAAATTTAGATGATACGCATATAACTGATTCCCTAGCGAGTAGACAACTGTAGAACCATGACTGAATGATATACAGCTAAGTATTTAAATTCGATAGGATCTTGTGAGATTTATTAGTTCGATTAATTTTTCGGTAAACCAAACATATTATCTAAGATACGCATGCATCTGAAAGTCCTCAAGTTATCGAAGCTTTAATCTTGAATACTAATAGTATATTATTGCAGAAGACCGAAAAATAGATATTGAAGTCTGATTATTATTTACCCGTGTTGAAAAGTCTTTCCTTGGTAGTGGTGAAAATAATATATGGATTTGCAGTAGAAGAATATATTATGTCAAGTACGAATAAAAAAAATTCCTTTTATCAATTCTTCAAATTAACAATTTTCATATACTCCTTCTGTTGTGTATAACAATGGCATTGAAATATGTTGCAAGTTTTGTCCAAAGTCTATATTGCGCTCAGAAGTGCAATCATTGTATTAGCTTTTGATTAATAATTCAATTCTGAAATTCATTCTTCATGCGATTTTTTATGTGGTGTTTTATTGTAATTATTTAAAAACTTAATTAAATATTTAGCTGAACTTACTTCGTTCGTTCAACGTGTTTTCCTTTAGTGGCATCAAGAAGTTTGTCTTTTTTCGTCCAAATCATATCATCCTGTCAAGTTAAGAAGTTAAATGAAAATTAATACTCAAAAACTATTAGCGGTCGAATTACAGTGCAAATAATTGCAGTTAGAAATTTTGAGGGGAGAAAGTGTGGACTCATTATACACATACGTTAAAATGATTCGTGCATTCTAGTGAAGCTATCAGATCAATGCTAACCAAGTTCTTCAATGCTTACAGCATTTGATGCTTTTATCATTCAACGTTCTATTACAATATTGTAAAGTTTTTGAAATCTTTTCGCAACTCTTTGTTTTCTAAATAAATTGAATTTTTGATCGTTGAGTCCGGGTCTCCGTTGCCAAAATAAATAGTTGATTTTGGATCGGGTCTGGTAAACTCAAAACAAGTTGACCCATATCGGGCACTGAAGCACAGCTATAGATGAGAACTAACTAAAAAAATACACAGGTGTGATAGGAATATATTAGAGGGCTATATTCAACGGAAAAATATTGAGTCCAGCAATTGTCTCAAGGTATTCGACTAGTGGAAATAATATAGATTGATAGTTAGTATAACGTGGTATATATAGTTTGGGGTTAAATTAATTATTCTCGCATCGAAATGTTAAACCTATGAGATATCCACATGATGTAAGTATACGAAGACAAATCACAATCGCAATCATTTATTGACAATGATAATTGTCAAAAATAGAAAAATCAACGAGCTTGAAAGGACTTATCAAGAGAATTGTACATTGTAGTGGTACACTTATGGTCGTTGCTTTTTACCGAGCACTCAATGAATTAAGTTGCATTGAAAATATGGACTTCATATGTGAATTTCAGTATTTTATAGATGATCTTCGCAACGAGCTGAATGTTCTTCACGTGACCTTTCTACAGACATTGTCTGTTGACCAATCAATTCTTTTTGTATTCTGATGTCAGACTATGCCCAAGACAAAACTTCAGAAACCAAAAAAAGAAAATAGAGACTATTTGGAGACAATATAATAGTTTTCTATCAGCAACAAGTTATTGAAGTGGTACTTGAGTTTTCACCGATGGTAAAAATGTTTGAAACACATATGTTCGTTCTACAGGATCTGTCAAGATTAACAGAATGAGCATAATCTAAGAATTGTATTTTCACTGCGAAACTCAACTCCATGATCAATGAAAACAATCAATACAGACGATTCTTCTCTTCACTCTGGCAATCGCATGTAACACGGCAACTATTCAAATCTAAACTCCTACATATTAAATATATATGGTTCACATGGGATTTAATTTTTATTATTAATCATAAAGCACAATACAGCGCATTTCAATGCTTTTCTGTTCAATATCAGTTGTAGGTAGTTGTTCATCGATAAATGCTGTATGAGCGCCGAATTGTGCACCTTCCGGATTGCTATCGTAGTTTTTGAAGACAAACATATAATCTGACCGCATTTGACTCTGATAATACCACCTTTGAGCATCTTGGGAGTTGTGTGAGACTACGTAGACGCTGACGGTGCTTGATGATCCTCGTGTCTCTGCCAAATGAAGATCATTTTTGATATCCAGCGATCGATAATCGCAAATAGTTAGAGGAGTGTTCGTTATAGGGTTAGGACCCATCGGTCGCCAAACATTAACAATTTGGAAGTGCTTCTCTTGCAATCGTTTGGCTTCTTCGACACCGAGTACCTGTTCTATTTTGAAGCGAGCTGCAGATGAGTCATAATCCACATGAGGATAGAAGACGGGATTTTTGTGGCTTTCATCACACCGCTCAGTAGCACGTGGTGTTGCTCGGTAACGAAATATATGATTGAAGATGATTACACGGGACGCACCGAGATGTTTTTTGAGTATAGCAACAATGTCATCATAACAATGTCGTTGCGACTCACTGTTGTTATCGAATTCATCATGTACATTACCGTCATACTTGAGTACTTCAAAGCCGTGTGTATCAAGATCCACAGTATTTTCCTTGCCTCGCAGATCATGAATTTTGATACGAGTTGGTGTTCGTACGAAGTTTGACCCTGTCCAACCTAATGCAGGATTTCCATCAAGCCAGGGAGGAGAGCCGTCAGTTGTTTTACTGAAAAAGTAGAGCTCTCCAGTAGTATCTTTATTCATTTTTAACTAAAAACAGCTTGCACAAATAGAAAAATGTGTACAATAACAAAAAAATATTCTCTGTTGATTATTTTTTTATCTTATCTAAAGTAAAATACTTTTCAAAGAGAACTGAAAAACATGCATAGAAGATCACGTGTCTTATTTATTGTAGCTCATTCTTTCATTATACTGGCAGATACTGCCCTTATGAAAGATAAAAGGAAAAAATGAAAAAGAAACTAGAACAGCATCACGAACGAGCCATCACACGCGAAAGTAATTAATATGCATTGTCATCTAATCTAAGGGCAGAATTCTTGGTATCCGTTTGACTTCCATAGTTTCTTTTGTGTTCTATTTTACTGAAAGCAAGTGCCTTGTCTACAAGGGTGTGGATTTGTCGACACGAAGTATGACCGACTTTAACTTTACTCAAGAATCTCTTCAGATTGGTTTGGATTTCATTAATATTCAGTCATTATAACAAGATCAGGAAAACTTAGCAATTTGAGTTTGTCATGGGGTTTGAAGTCGAATATTATATCGATAGATAAGAGTATATTTAGTATCAATATAGTGATAAAAGGTTTCTTGGGCAAGGTAATTTTCACTTATATTCAAGGCGAAAAAAGCTGATTCTCTGATTGTCTGTGATTGCAAATAGTTTTTAATACTTGAAAATAGGGGAAACAGCTCTTTTGTGTACTCAAAAAAAGTGAGTGCACTCTAGATTCGGCCAGTGTGTCCGGTCGTTAACACGATAACTTTTGAGAGCCTCATCCAATTGTCATTATTGACCAGACCATTCCTGAGGACGAGTACAGGGATTTTTTCAAAAAAAACTTTTTTTTCAGAATTATTCACAACATATATATCTGCCTTAGCCTCTTGAAATAATTTTTCAAAAATATATTCTATATAATAGTTCACCATGACAATGCTTGAATTGAGCAAACAAACAACAATTAACACTGTTTACTAGTCATAACACCCTTCGAACAATCCTATGGCAAAGTTGGTCAGCTTGCCATTTGAAAGCAGCCGTACGGCTTAGGCATGCATCAAATCCAAACGTTTTGGTTTTGAGATTTGTTTTTGATTTCGAGGTCTTAGTTTTTTTAGATAAGTCAAAAAAGATTATATTTCTAAGTCAAAACCAAAACAAAGCTTCATAACCAGTTTTGGTTTTGGTGCATCCCTAGATGTTGTTTTGCTCATCATTATTTTCATTATCCATCCTACGCCCACAAGTTCTACTACTGGGACTGGAATAGACTATAAAAAGCTTTGATTCGTAAAATGTTTATAAAATAAAGGAGGTATTGTTTAATATTATTAGTTATTCTATTTTTATTTTATGTATTTCCATGGTATGCATTTATGTCTAATCGGATCTTAATTTTGTCCCAAACATATATAATTAAATGTGGGTTTAGTGATTCATTCTTTCGATTAGTTAAGTTTCATCGCCAATAGATGTTCCAAAAACAAATCTACAGTGAAATTCTAGGATCTCGATACCAATTTACCATTTATTCATCAAAAATGACATAGTAAGTATAGGCGACTCTCGGATCTCTGCTAGAAACAGCGAAATAATGCAAAACTAGGAAGGTCTTTTCATGTACATTTGGTCACTGTCATTATATTTGTACGTCATACCTATGTACATTTAGGGGCGTAACCAGGGGGTCTAGGGAGACTCAGCCCCCCCTCCCTCTAGAAAAAATAAAACCCTGTGAAAAAGAAGTTTAGCCCCCCTCCCCCACGATAGCTTTGAATAACGACTTAGCCCCCCTTACAATTTTTTTTCTGGTGGCGCTCCTATGTACATTGCTTACCAGTCAGACGTGGCCCAGTCTCCGTGGTAGTATGTACTAGAGAAAACAAACATTTACAACTTCTCTTTCACTTCTCCTATCATAATCATTAATTTCTTAACATCTGGATGTGTTGAAGGAAGCGACTTTCGAAAAATACCAAGTGCTTTTTCTAGAATTGAAAGTGCTTTTGAGTATGTCCCCACTCCACAATATGCTACACAGATGTTGGTGTAGGAAATAGCCAAATCAGAATGATTTAGAGGCAGATCTTTTTCTTTTCTTTTAATTGATTTTTTGTAAAATTCAACTTCTTTTGAGTATTCATCCATGTCATCATACACTTCACCAATGTTGTCGTAGGAATTCTCCAAATTGGTATCAGTTGGAGACAGAGATATTTCTAAGATTTGATGTAAATTTTCGTAAAATTCAAGTGCTTTCGAGTATTCACCCGTGCTGTAATACACTCTATCAATGTTATTGTAGGATTCAGCGCAATCAAGTTGATTCAAAGGCAGGGTGTTTCCTCTTATTTTGCTGTCCTTTTTCAAAAGAAGAAGAGCCTCTGAGTATTGTCCCAGCGAAGCATTTACTAAACCTATGTCTTTTACAGTTCCGCCAAGGAAGAATGCTTTTCTGTAACAGATTGTTTGTACAATGCAAGTGGTTTTGCCAATATGGAGCCTGCTTCTTTGTATTCTCCTTGAAGATATTTGGCTCATCCTAGTTTATGATAAATATGTGCCCTCTCATTATCATCGGAAACATTCTCGAGTAATTCATTGTAGAATTCTTCAGCTTGATCGAAATGACATACTTTGCGCATCAATTTACCCATTCGATATCATCCTTCGCCACCGATCTCCTCTTTAATGAGACTAGTACGAGCAGAAAATTGTGGATCGCTCTCATCGGTAATAGCTAATTCTACTTCCCAAAGACGATTATTCTCAACCGTCTGTTTAATTTCACCCACACGAAAAACGATGTGCATTGTAAAAAGTACTTATTGTTCTTGTGGAATATAAGCCTCATCTAATATTTAGCAACTCTTGAATGAATTAGTGTGCTTCTATTTGAGTAAACATGAGGAATTAAATAATTTTGGATTAAATAAATAATTAATGATGTCGTTTAATATTTTTCTTAAGATCCTGGAACAAGATAATCAGATTTCAATTTTCCTCTCTGATCTTGACATCTTGAAATCTTGCAACTGATTTTAGCAAGATCTATGAGACAGATAAATCTGATATACATCAGAAATTATTTATCTGAAAAATGTCAGACATCTTGTACAGATCTTGCTTACATCGTCAAGAAACACGCCACGTTGATGCTGATTTATTCCAATTGAGAATAAATCTCTTTAAATCGTTCATTCTTTTTCTTTTCACTGAATAGTGAATTCAGTGTCTTACCAGTTAAAAAAAGAACATCTAATGGAGCGTGCCAAAATCTGATTGGGGTTCAGCAAATATTTCTCTCCTACGCCGATTGTACATGACAAAGACTTGCTACTAAGTCCAAATAATAAAAACTTAGTTACACCATTCTTCTCACCTGCTAATTTACCAAAAAAAGAGCAGCTCACTCTTCGATATGCTTATAATGAATTGCCAGAAAATGGTATAAACATTACTGTTCAATTCAATAATTCAAAAAAGAAGAAGAAAAAAGAAAAAAACAGTATTCGCAAAGCACCACCAGGTCACGGTACTCTTGCCCCGGTTCTTGAAAGCCAACCCTCTCAGATCAATAAAAACTATTACCCATATTGGCATTATTATGCACTTAAAAATCCCGATTGGATGATGCATCATCGTTAAACTAATGATGGCCAACTAATCCTTTATGGTACAGTTGATCCTTCACAATATGTTGAGGGACCTGCATGTCCAATATAAAGCCAAAATCAAGTCGACATAATCGAAAATCTCATCGTAGGAATTATGATAAATACACTCAGAACAATGATCTAGATAAATGAAGTAACGATACGAATAAGAATACATCGTTGCTCAGTGTCTTCAATGTCGAATGAAAATATTAAAAGACAAAGATCAACATTATCGAGAAAGCGCAAGTCGTTAAACGATGCCACTAATAATCAATCAAGTATCCCAAGAAATTCAAATCAAGTTGTAACATGTCACGCTTCGAAACATCGCAATAAAAACGTCAATGATGAGTTCACAAATGAAGATAAAAGACATCATCATCACCACAATTATTCTGTTTCATCAACCAAAGAATATGTTGATCAAGAATTTGGAGTTATTGATAACACATTTAAGAAATTAGAACGAACAACTTATTTTCAAGGGATAGGGAATCGCACTATAATTAACAATCAAAATTCTTATCTACCATAAATTTTGTCACGTGAAAATCTTAGTGGATCAAAATCAACTGATTTTTATACGAAATCCACACTTAATAAAGATTGGAGAGACTGAATCAAATCACCTCGCATATATAAAGCTGATCCACAAACGAAAGCTTTTAGCGCAATCCCTGTGGGATTAAAAGTGTGAAACACGATCAAACTGATTTTCTGGAATCTGTCTATCACTGGCAGTAATGGTCGGTGGAGCTTCTCTATGACAGCCTGTATTATGATATATGAAGCCTCTACAAACCATCACAGACCCGGACAGAGAATTCACAAACCATCACAGACCGGGACAGAGAATTCATAAACCATCACAGGCCGGGACAGAGAATTCATAAACCATCACAGACCGGGACAGAGAATTCATAAATCATCACAGACCGGGACAGAGAATTCACAAACCATCACAGACAGGGACAGAGAAATTAATTANTGATAACGTAACGTATTAAATATTATGTTTCAATAAAGATATAAATTTTGTTTTGAAAGAAAACGACTTCATCCAGCACTCCCCAGGTCGACTGATCCGATATCGAAGCCGATAGGAACCTGGAAATATCCTACAATCCGATACAATTCTATTGGATTTCGGGTCGAGGAATCGATGTCGGATCCTCAGTGTCGGAATCCTATGAACTTCCGATGACATTCAACGGTTTTTCGTTGGAATTCATAGGAATCCGGCACTGAGGGTCCGACATCGATTCCTCGACCCGGAATCCAACGATAATTCTGTAAGATCTGACAGGATCCGATAAAATCCTATTGGATTCCAGTCGGATCGGATGGGTTCCGATAGGTGCCTAGTGTCGAATTGCTCGACCTGGGTCATTAGAAATGAAATGGTGAGTGCAATAAAAAGCGTGCGAAGTAGAATAGCTAGTTTTTCCTCCTTTTTTTCTTAATTCATATAATGAAAATGCTACGAAAAACCGGTGGTTAAACATTGTAGGAATAAAATTTAAAACTGATAATCTCTTTGTTTTGGAACAATTTTAAACCTTAAAAACGATTTTATACTTAGTGCCAGTAGTACCATGCTCATTAGAATTGCATTTATGTTACGAAATTTTTGAGCCGACAAAGAAATTGACTGAACCAAAAGCAACTGTGGATAATTGATACGAAATACATTTGTTTCGAATTTTTCCAAATTCAATTTTTATTTTTATTCTTTCAAGCTTTCGATGATTACACTCACCGTCATCAGGAAACCTACAAGTTCTTAATAGTTTCGTAGGCTGTATGAGTCTCCATACAGCTACAGATAACTGATCGGTCTAAATGTATTTAAAGCAAATAACGCGACGTAGTTCGAGAGAGTTTTAATATTTAATTTGATTCTTTTAATAAACCAAAGGTTCATGCGAAGTCTATTCTGTCGTTTTGAAACATTTGGATTGAAACCTATAAATATATGAATACCGTTTGAATTAGATTTTATCCTTACAAGCGATCCAAATATGAAATTATTGCTAAACGATAACATCTCAGGTAGCTCTTCGTAGGGGAAGACTGTAATGTGGCATCTCATAAGAGATACTGAACGAGAAAACTGATTTGAAAAACTTCATCAGAGTTACTTAAAGATATTATGTCTTCAACCTCTGAATACAAGCTTGAAAGTTAAAGTTCGATGACTAATAGTTTGTCCACCATATGAAATGTTATAAAGTCAATAATAAAAGTTTGATAAAGATCAAATATATTCCTAGCTTACCATGCAAGATGACAAAACTTTCTAGTTTAAATTCAAAGCAGATGAATCAGAGAGCGAATCTTTACAACACAGATTTCCATGAAAACAGTGTTTTTTTGATTTTGTTGAAAATTATGTGTTAATCTCGCTCATAATACCGTTTCGCTTTTCTTTTCATAAGTTTGCATTGAGCGAAAATGAGCAAGAAAATAAGACGAGGCTTTCAACGCATAGATATACTCCACTCACGATTTATTATACTAGAAACGCTAACGCTAAAAAATCAAGTTGATGAATGTCAAAGATTCCAGAAAAACACTTGAGATTATTGATGCAACAGAATTCTGCAAAAGCTAAGATTCAGAATGCGCTATCTCTACGAGAAAGAGCTGAGCGGGTTCACAGGCAAGTGTTATACTTGTAATCATATAAATATTTCACTTTTCGAGTGAACTTCGTATTATGTGGGTGAAAAATGACTGGTGTTATTTAGAACATTTGACAATATTATTATTTCTACTTCAATATTGATAATGTTTTGCAAAAAAATACAACATAATAATATATTTTATGTGAGAATTTTACTGATTTCTAAAGCAAAATATCTATGTTGTTAAGACTACTGAACTATAACGTTTCCGATGGAATGCATTGGATACCACTCTACTCCCCTCGATACACTGAAATTGATTGTTTATACGTGATATTTAACCTTAGTTTATCATCTTCATTGATCAATGTCCTTCATCGTTCTTTCTGTGTTACTCTGTGTATTGTGAACAAGCTTACCCAGGTCGAGAAATCCCACACCGAATCCGATAGAAACTTGATAGTATCCTACCATCCGACCGAATCTTATAGGAGTCCGGGTGGATGAGTTGACGTCAGAACCCATTAAAATTCCGATGACACTCAACAGTTTTTCGTAGGAATTCATAGGAATCCGACACTGAGGATCCAACTTCGAATCCGGAACCCGGAATCCAACGATAGTTCTGTAGAGTCCGACAAAATCCGATAAGATCCTACTGGATGCGAGTTGGATCGGATGGGTTCCGATTGGCTCCCACTGTTGAATTGCTCGACCTGGGTTATTCCTAAACAGTGGTGAAACGTTAGTTTCTTCGAAGGTTCTCTGTGAAATACTGTTGTTTATTTAATTTATCAGTGAACAATGCACGTAGTGTCGTATTTTGCATTAAAACTTGCTCCATTTTTCATAGTCTAGATATAANGAAAAATAAAGTATAATACCATTACAACAACAGAACGATTAATAATATTGTTTTATATCTTTGCAAACTATAGATATAGAGTGTTATTCCTAAAGAGTGGTGAAACGTTCGTTTATTCGAAGGTTCTCTATGAAATCCTACTGTCTATTTAATTTATCAGTGAACAATGCACGTAGTGTCGTATTTTGCATTAAAACTTGCGCCATTTTTCATAGTCTAGATATAAGCATATACGAAGAATTTCCTATTCTCGAAGAAAAGATGGTGCTGTGATGTGATCTTTCAGCTTTTCGAGAATAAAGTGGAGTGTTTTTAGGGGGGGAAATATATGCATCTGATAGATCTCGCATCAAGATGACTCTGAGAGCCGGCAATCTAAGTTGATGACCGCTTTAATATGATCCATTCAGGAAAACTCGAATCATGACCTAAGATATTCTACGTTCGTTGAATAATGCTTTACATATTTTCAAAAAAAAACTTTGAATTGGGTTTTTCTTTTAGAACTCATTAAATTGTTTTATTATCACTAAGAGAAAGTAGATCAGTATATTTTCGACAGAAATGAGAAAAACGAAAAGTATTTTTTTTTCATTTGGATATGAACATCAAAGATATTCTTATTTCTCAGATGATGAACAAATCTTTTAAGATAATCGAAATATTAGATATATTTTATATTAAATTATGATAAAATGATTTTCTACAATCAAACGATACCAATAAAGAACGATCTATCTACTTTTGCAAAACTTTCTATCATAATCAACAAATAACATAGACTTCACTGTAATCGGTAAATGTACAATGCTACACAACTGAACCAACCGACAGAGACTGCCTTTCTTTCAATCTTCATGGAGCACATGAACTTAGCTCAGCTGGTAGAATGATACGCTTCAATGATTAATTGATGGTATTACATGTTTTTCTTACTTTTCGATATCATATAAAGGTTAATAGAAGAGACTTTTTCATCAGATTTTTTTGTCTAGAATCTACAATCAATCGATTCGGTCAACGATAATTGATGTGTATTGATCGCAATCTGCTCTTCATAAGCTTCAGATATTCTTTCTTTCAGTAATATTTTAATAACCAAATGAAGTAAATTCATTGCAAGTGACGATGGTAGGGCGTATAAGATTCATCTTTCCTTCGTAACAACGAAATAACTTATTAATGTAATAGACGAATAACTCATATTTTTCTATCAATTGATATAGATAAAAATAGATAGGGTTTTACTTTTATGACGATGCGATACTTCTGTTCTCGATGTATTCATCATGCTTTATGTTCTAACAAGTTCATATCGGTATAACCGGTGAACAACTTACACGGATTAAACAAGAATGGTCAATGTGAACTGGGAATAGTATGATTATGATTGAATTATTAATTCGATTAGTAAAATATACTATTTAAAGTGAGAAAATCTATGCATGTATTAAGACATCATATTTATGCTAAGTATAATCTTGAAATAGTTGATAAATAAAAACATGAAACTACCTGAATTAACACAAAACCTTTTAACGGGTCGTAATCAATCATTATCAGATCGATTTTTTTCTCAACAAATCGCGCTGCTGAACTACAACGTCGTAATCGTTCAGATAGTGAACTTAAGCAACAACATGAAATTCTTCTGTCTACATTATTTCTTGAACAACAATTACATTCAACAGCAACTGATGAACATAAACGGCATGTCAACGAAGTAACCCTAAAAATCAAATATTAATTATTAGATATAAAAACAAAGCACCTCGACCACCATCGTCTACTGTTGATTTTTTATTAGTGATATTATTGTTAATACAACATCGATCGTAGATAGTGACTCTGCAAAACAAACTGAAATAGCAATTGAAAATTTAACAAAAGAAATAACTGCTCAAGAAATTTTACTTCCTCAACATCATCGAGATCTTGAACAAGATTGAAACTAAGTAATTGAACAATTTTGTTTTGTTTTGAATGACGGTAGTAAATGATTTTATTTAGAAAATTGAAGTAC
>OENM01001961.1:0-18322 GCA_900239745.1 Rotaria magnacalcarata | reverse complement strand
TATAAAGCATAATTCTATTTATTATCCACATTGTTTCATAATTCAGAGTTCGATGAATCAATTTTCAAAGACGAAAAGGGCAACGACAGATCAGGCATGATCATACATGACCAGGCAAGATCTGCATTACGTACTACTGCATGTTTCTTTTGCTTTGGAATCTTATTTGATCTGATAGGTTCTGACAAGAATTACCCGATCGACTCATGCATGTTTCTTAAGCTTAGAATCTTGTAAGATTTATGAGGGTGTCTTTCATTCAGAATCTGATGAGATCTTTCGAAAAATGAGGTAATAAGATACGGTCTGATCTTATCATAAGATCAAATAGAAAATCTTGTATGTGCAAGATCTGACAAGGCCTTGTACGATCTGTTGTCAGATTCTTCGACCTGGGTAGACCTTCTGTTCAGAGTTATAGGCATTTTAGTGGAACTTTAGTCTATGGCATGGTATATACCAACAAATTGAATGGCGGTATTTTGATCTGAGATTTTGCCCATAGATACCCTAGTGAAATATCTTGTAAGCAAGATCTGGAAATCTTGAGATCGGTAAGTATGATCTTATTAAAATCTTAAAAAGATAATTTGTATGTGCATATCTTGGTTGTATGAGATAAATCTATACCTAAGATCTTGGCAAGATCATGGAAAAGATATCATTTACTGTTATCTTCTCACAAGATCTTGAGTAAAACAGAAAGCAACATCATTAGTGTATTTACATAGGCTCTCTAGTCATTCACCATGTTTTTATGCGTACAGAGCTGAATATAAGCAACATGGTTGAACATGCGAAACATAATTTTTCAAAATATATATTTTTTTAAACTGTTTCTCGATTATTGATTATTCGAGAGAATACTGATCTCGATCGATGATCGAGGGAGGACTACACTAAATTGGTTTGATGAATATCGGACCAACTTAAAGTCGGTCAGACCCCAACATCTGACTTGCTTGAGTTATTCGGGACAGGAACAATTAAAATTAAAATAAATGGAAAAAATATCAAAACATGCTTTCAGAATGCTTTATTCAAGATCTTATGGATTTTTATCTAAGATCTGCAATAAGATCTTGGTACAAGATAATGCGATTATCTTGTACCTAAATTTTCAAGATCTGTTCACTTATCTGTACCCAAGATCTTGGCCAAAATCTTGCTTGCAAGATGTGTCACTAGTGTAGATGTATTTTTAAGTAGAATGCCCTGAAAATTTCACCTCAGACGAATGTTTTCTTATAGAGATATTTAAGTCCTAAAGCACACAAAATTTTAGCACTTTTCGTAAGATATGACTGTTTTTTGGGACTTAAATATCTCTGCACTGTAAAAACAAAAATCGTAGAATACTAACCCTACTACTAAAAAAGCGTTTCATAAACCCTTAAAGGGTTTATGTTTTTTCCGAAACTCTAAAACCGTTTATTACCGGAAGCGTTTATGAAATTAAGGGTATTTGAAAATAAAAATGGTTTATTGCACCAAAATATAAGGGGAAGGGTTTATTATTAGACACTTGTATCAGAAGGTTTCTTATTCTACGGCGAAGGGTTTATCATTATACACTTATGTGGTAGGGTTTATTATTCTACGGTGAACGGTTTATTGTTAGATCCTTGTATTCAAAGGGTTTACTATTGTACCGTATCATGAAATAGTTTTTTGCTCTAAACAAATTCAAATCAGACGCGTTATACCTATATATCAAAATGATGTTAATTTTTCTGGTTGATGACACTTATTCATCAAGTATTTTTGTGATTAGATAGGAAATCGTACAATAGAAACAAAGATTAATGAAAAACAGACTGCATAACTTTAGTTCTCTCTATGTTCCAATAGCTTATAATCTCACATTAAAAGATTATCATTCTTCATTAATTAGATCAGCCTGAAAAAAAACGAAACTGTGTTCTACGTAGGTGAGGCTTCTATAAAAAGCGTAAGTATTTATTCATAAATCTTGAAGAATTTCATTAGTAAGTTAAAACATTCTATGCAATTATTATTTTTTTTGAATCGACCGCTTTTGATTTAGCTTTTTCCAAGCGATCCGATCAAATGGAAGCATTACTTTTTATATATGGTTATTTTTTCCCAGTCTTTTGGTTGGATAGAAAAGATAATTGAAAATCGTAGGTAAATATAATTGTTTTTATTAAAATTATTGTTCTTAATTTTTTAGTTCAATTTTACATTGAAAATTCTAGGTAAGTAAAGTCTTTGTATTTTAATTATTGTTTTACCCTTTTAGTTCTAATTGGAATTGAAAATCGAAAGTAGGTATAATTTTTTTCTTAGAATTATTGTTTTTGATGTTTTAGTTAAATATAGAAGTGAAAATTCTAGTTAAGTATAATTTTGGAATTGCTATCCAAATCTTGAAAGAGAAATTTTCGAAAGAAAAAATCTCGAAAAAAAAATCTCGAAAGACAGAATCTCGAAAAAGGAAAATCTCGAAAAAATAATCCTGAAATAAAATATCTCGAAAGACGAAATTTCTAAAAATTAATATTTCGAAAAGCAAAATCCAGAAAAAAATAGATTTTTTAAAGGAGAACGACCAATTTTGCTACATCACATTTCTAAAAAACAAATCTTGAAAGATGTCCTCCCATTCTACGAAAACTTGGTCAATATAAAATAGATATTGCTATGACTGGTCTGTTTTCTTTTCTTTTTCTTTCGTCCGTTCTTGCGGTCTGTGCTCACGAGTGATAATTCTTATTTCTCTTCTCTTTTTTGTACATCGTCCATATCGCACAAACTGTCTTCATTCATTTGTCTCTCGTCCCGTTGGCCGTTTATAAAACACCATCTTCTTTTACGTATGTTATTGACTATTTTTATTTCCATTACATAAAAAAATGTCATCAAGCGATACCGATGAAACGCCTACAATTTCATTTCTTATTATTAATAAGAAAAAACGTCTTCTCGTCATTGATGGTTATATTTATCAGCAAAACAAATCCACTGCGAAAGTCAGTTATTGGTTATGTGAGATCAAATTGTGGAATGCGGGTGTTCACCTAAATTCTGATGATCAATTTCGTAAATACACAGAAAATCCTCATACTCATATGCCTGTACCTGAACGATTAGAGATTCGCAAGATGTTGACAAATATCAAATCTCGAGTAGATCGAGAGGCAAAAGCTATCGGCCAAATTTATCATGAGGAACTTCTCAAAGCTAATCTTTTTTCGAAACTTTTGCTTTCGATAATTAATTCTTTCGAGATTTTTGATTTCGTAACTGAGAGTTTTCGAGATATGAACTTTTCGAATTTAAACTTTTCGAGATTTCATTTTTCGAGATAATTCTATTCGAGATTTTTTCTTCGAGATTTTTTTTTCGAGATTTGGACCCAATACCTAATTTTGTATTTGAATTATTTTTTTTCTTTTAGTCAACTTTAAATTCAAAATCGAACATAAGTATAATTTTTCATTAAACAATTCTTATTTTTATGTTTTTTAGTGAAAAAGTAGATTTAAAATCGTAGGTAATTATTATTTAAAAAAATAATGTTTTTAATTTTTCTCAAATATATTTACTTCAATGGCTCATCAAACTGAACATGATTTTTGGCTAAAAGTAAGTTTCCCGAAACCCGTTAGAAGGGTATTTAAAAGGGTTTAGTAAGATACTATACCCTTCTACATACCCTTCTGTAAACCCTTTTGAACGGTTTATGAAAGGATATATTGATTTCCTAAACTATTTCATATACCCTACTAAAGGGTTTGGGATAGAGTTTATTGCTTTCCTAAATCCTATCATAAACCCTTTGGAGGGGTTTACGAATGTTGCATGTACTGTAAAAAGGGTTTGTGGTACTTTACACTTTAATAAACCCTTTTAGGGTTTATTATTCTACGTTCTTTTTACAGTGTAGGAGAAAACATTCTTCTGAGCTGAAATTTTCAGGGCATTCTGCTTATAAATAGATCTATCTATGGGCAAAATCTCAAGTCGACATACCTTCATTCGATTTGTTGGTATACTCAGAAAGAAAAAACGGTGTCTTACTGAACCTTTTAGGGTTCTAGATTTGGGTACCATTTTCAGAACCATTTAAGGTTCAAGCAAAATCTGGTTCAAGCTGGAAATTTTTCCTATTTCCTCCAAAAATGGTTATATAGTAATGAAATGCAGTCCACCACACTCAATTAGTCTAATACTCTAGACTAATGTTTTATTCAACCGTTAATTTCATATTTAAACCCTTATTCCCATCCTTAACTCTAATTTCTATCCTTAACCCTTATTTCTATCTGTTATATTTACCTAGATTTGTTGTGAGAATACGAGCTAGCACTTTCCCCGTTATTCACACGAAAGCGGTATCGCCGTTAGTTGATGTTGAGATCATCCTAAACAAAATCAAAAAAATAACAGTGACTTATATTGTAAGATTCAACTTACCGTTAAATAAATAATTCACATATACCTAAAATATTTAAGAAACGCGAATTCATTTTATCATATTGCATTTGAATTGATTATTCATACATACATCATTCTTCCTCTATTCAGTGTAGCGATTAGACGTGTCTAATGAATTTCTTCATCTTGTGTGTTATCCAATCACAAATTAAAGATATAAATAACATTTAAAATGAATACAAACGTTGAGTCATCAACAGATTACTTCTTAAATCCGGGTCTTCAAACACGTAGGACAAACAAAAGAGTAAGATCTGAAAGTGAAGAATCAGACGATTATGAAACAGTTATTATTCCATCTGAAAAAGGTTCGCTAGAAATTAATAATTCGAACCAACAAGCTTCAGCAACACAACGGAACGAATATTCACCAATCACAATTGAATTCAAATCTGCTCATAGCAAAACAGATAGAAAATCGATAGAAGAATTAATTAAAGAATGGCGAATTAAAAATAATAAAAATATTGATATTATCGGAAGATTCGGGTATAAAAACGTACTCCTGGTCTTTCCACGAAATGCCTCAACTCTTGATGGTTTACTTGAAACAGGAAGATGGCCAGATAGGATCGCCGGCAGCAACTTTTTAATTAAATATCCAAAAATTCTACCTGCAACATACTCATTAATCATACTTGATTTTCAATCTACATGGATTGAAGATGAAACAACACAAGAATTACAAGAAAAATATGTGACATTAAGAAAATTAACTCGCCTTGTAACACGTGAAAATCGACCAATGAATATTGTGTGTGCCGATTTTATCTGGACACAAGCTGTCAAGCAACTTTTGAATCAAGGCGAAATCGAAATAAATTGCATGAAACTTCGCATTCGACCGTATTTTTCACCAATAAAAATTAATAAATGTCGAAAATACTTCAAGCATGATCATTTTACAAGTCAATGCACAAGTCTACAATTGTGCTTTCGATGTGGCCAACATCATCCATTAAAAGAGGGATGTAGTAATGAAATAAAATGTGTCAATTGTCAAGAACATCATTATTCAGGTCATTCGCCATGTCCAGTTGTTCAGCAAAAAAGAAAACAACTGTCTGAACAGGTAAAAGTACAACGTACTCAACTGCGAATAAAACAACACCAAGACAATTTCATTTAAAATTCATCTACATTTTCGCCACTTTCACCTCGTTCTCAAGAAATATAAATTCTAGATTACAAGTAAACTCACATTATACTAACAATTACATGAAAAATCAACAATCATATGCGTCTATAACAGCATCAAAAACCACAAAAAAACATGAAATGTTGAGCAAATGATAATGGCAATGTCAGAATCAATCAACCAACAGTTATCAAGCTTTACATCAACAATCACATCACAAATTACCGAAGTATCAAAGAAGCTGAATATATACATTGATAGGATACAAAATCTAGAGCAACGAATTGATAAATCAATTATGCCAGTAATACGTGAGATTTCTAAAATTATTGATAATATTTTAGATTCAAAAGAACAACTACTCGCTCATCAACGCCCACAATCATCATCATGCAGTGAAACGATACACAACTTATTACATTCATACAGATCGACAATCTTTCAAACACTTCGACACAAAAGACAACGACCAACAACTAATTTGGCACAAATTATATCGACCTTTAATAATAATTCGCAATAAAATGAATCAGTTGAATATGTACAAATGCAATGAATTACAACAACAACTAAAGAATGGTGCAGTAGGTTTAAATGAAACAACAATTCGTGCTGGATATCAAATTATTGAAGATTGGTGTTGGACATATTCACGCACTGAATATTTAATAAATGGACGCAATAACATCAGAAACCAGATCAAACCGACTACAACCTAACCATACTTCACTTTAACTTCAGAAATTTTTACACTAACCAATGTGATCTGTTAGAAATGATTGAAAAATACAAGCCTGCTGTAATTTCTTTAAATGAATTAGGCAAACAAATTCCAACATAAAAAATAGCAAAAAGTTTGTTTTTCTATGAGGTTTTTGAAGCCGAAGGCACCACCACTCATGGAGGCGCAGTTCTAGCCATTGATAGACATTTAAAACCTATATCTCTCGACTGCCAACAACAACCAAATATAATTGCTGCCGCGATTTTAGTAAACAACAAATTGTACACTATTATATCCACATACTCTCCACCAACTGAAAAACTACCACTTCCAATACTTTCGAACGGATTACAAAATTCTCAAACAAACATCATACTCGGCGATTTTAACGCAAAGAACATCACTTGGGGCTGTACACAAACAAATCAGAAAGGGCGAGAACTTGAATCTAGGTTAAAATTAAACACACTAAATATTCACAATCCGGCAATGATAACATCGTTAAGGTCAAAAGCAACTATTGATTTAATTATTTCAACTGATCAAGAAGCTTCTGTACAATGTAATCAGCTTTCAGATAACGGAAGCGACCATTTTCCCATTCTAACTGAATTTAATAATATAGTCCTCAAACACCAGCATCAATATATTTTCAAAAAACTAATTGGAATCTATACACCACCATGCTTTCTATTCTATCTTCAGAAATCGAATACATTGAATATGAGTCAAACATGCAACCCCACGAATGGTTTCAAATGTTTCAAGACTTCCTTAGCGCATTACGAGTTCGATCAACAACATAGAACTCTGCAAAAAAGCGTCGACCTTCGCTTACAGAAGCCATCAGAATGATGGTTAAACACAAGCATTATTTACAAAATCGATACCAACATACAAGAAGTGAAGAAGATAGGCTAAACCTTCGCTTGTGGCATAAATTATTACAACGGGAAATGAAACAACATCGTGCAAACACTTGGAACCAATTCATCATCAATGTCGCCTCCCCACAACCATCTACATTTTGGAGCACAGTCAAAAGTCTCAACAAAAACGTTCAACCGAATTCTCAGCAATCACGGAAGGTAATCGCACGATCAAAACACAGGACGAAATCCTGCAATGTTTATCGAGTCCTTTTCAATCGAGATTTACAGCGCCGGTTATGAATAGGAACAATGCGACGGACAAAGAAGCACTAGATCTGTGGGAATTACTCGATAAAGCAAATCCGGAAGATATTCAATTAGTTAATGAATGTTTAAATCTAAAATTCACCAGCGACGAAGTATGGCAATTTATAAAACCTTTAAAAGGAAAGAACTCGTCCGTTTTCGACCTAATATCGAACAAAATGATTACAAAATTTACTGCGAAACTATTCAAACATATTAACCAAACAATATAATGCTTTATTCTCGCTATCATATTGGGATAAAAATTGGAAACAAGCAAGAACAATCTGCTTCAACAAAATAGATAGTCCAGCACCAACTACACAACAACTACAACCGATTTCTTTACTTCCAGTGGTGGGCAAGATATACGAACGACTCTTTCTTTTGCGGTTTCAAAAATGGCTAGACAACTTCGGAATACTTCCATGGCAACAATCTGGCGCGCGCGCGCTAAACAATGCACAGTCTCTCGAGTGAACCATCTGATCGAGCAGACGTACACATCGCTACTATACAACACATTTACACCTGTAGTATTTATCGATTTCAAACAAGCCTTCGACATGTTATGTCAAGAAGGTCTTCTATTGAAACTACATAGATTAAATTGCCCATACTCATACATTATATGGATAAAAAAATACTTTACAGAACGATCAATGAAAATTGACCTAAACGGCCAATTATCAAATAATATAATTCTTAAACGAGGTGCGCCGCAAGGAAGCGTTTTCGAACCCATAGCTCACATCGTTGCTCATTACGACTTCCAACAATTTTTTAAAGTACCAGAACATAATCATCTAATTATACGTCGACGATCTTGGAAGTATTTTTATTCCAAATATATATAAAAAATACAGAGATCAACTAGTCGAAATTCAAGATACAATCAATTAAGATCTAATAAAGCTACAACAAGATGTAACAGAGTGACATCAACCAGTAAACAGCAATAAAACGGAGTTCGTAATTTTTACAAGGATTGTCAAAAGCTCAATTCTAAACATCAGCCTCGATGGTACTCAACTGCAACAAAGAAAAAATTTTAAATATCTAGGATATCGGTTAGACTCGAAACTATCGTTTAACTGTATTGTCAATCATCACTTGAATAAATGTTGACAATCATATTCAATTATGAAATATATTCATCGTCCATTTCCTTTGTACTTTAAACTAAAACTACGTTTCTTTACTACATATACATGACCACACCTTTACGCAATGTCAACCTTTTATTGTTTACTTTCAACGACATTAAAAGAAAAAATCAATAGTTTATATCGTCGATGTTTGCGCATAATATATCATTTACTCCAATGCTCAACATACGACCTCCACGAAACCTTTAAATTGCCAACACTCGAAAAGAAATATAGAAAAAGTCTAATAAAACGCTTAAACAACATCTAGTAATATGAACAAGAATTGATTGGATCCTATATACAGCACAAGAATATAGTTAATACGACACGACAACACTACAATGAGAAGGCATACATTCCATCACTGCCACGAGGTCGACCTAGCAGTCGTACTATCACATTTCAAAACAACTCGACGACATTCTTTGACGAGCTCCTAAAATTTTTCAGCAGCAACCATTCGTCCTCTAAAAAAAAGGGACGGATGGTTGAAATTCCCAACTCTTAGATGTGTTATGAATCAACACAATCATTAAATCTCACTGTATTGTTCATTTTACCTTGTACTGAAGAAAATTCTTTTCAAGTGGTCAGGACCACTAAGGTCAACCCACTCAAATAAAGCTCTTTATATATATATATATATTATTCATACATACCTAACTACAGAAAATCTTGAATTCATTTTATCAGATTGACATTACTTGTCTATTCATACATGTGACATATCGAAAAAGATAAAGAACAATCACACTTTAAAAGATGCCACTATTTATTGAATTGATTTTGAAGACACAACTACCTAGGTCAACCATTCAACTATCGTATCCCTGGCATCGAAAAATGATGACGGCTTCAGATTCCTGAAGATCGATAACCTATTCCGAACTTCGATCAGAATTTAGATCGGAGTTGAAATACAAAGTCTAATTTTACAGCCCTGAGTTTTATGATAAATTCAATTTCTGATCATTGGGAGCTTTGATCGAAAAAATGAGGATATATTCAGATTACTCGATCTCAGTAACCTATTTGAGATTTATGTTACTTAAATCACGTTCCGCAAAACTATTATCTTACTTCAAGCCAGAACCATGTTTGGAAAAATGGTTCAGCATTAAAAAATACACTGCAAAAAAATAGAATGCCTATATGAATTCAGCGATGAATTTCTACTTTCTCGAATATAAAATATTGATATTCAAGTTTGGATTTTATACAGTAAATAAAATTGAATTTCTATCGTTTGGAAAATCAAGCATTTTCTAAATAATAGAAATTCGATGGATGAATCATAAAAGTTTGAAAATGCTGTAGCTTATTTAAAGTCGATATTCTACAAAATAGAATTTAAAAACGAATTACAGTGTATGGTGCAGTATGAAACTTTTTCAAACATCCGGAACTATTGAGGGTCTGGGATGGTTCTTTAAACTGACTAGAACCCTTGATGGTTTATTAATGAGCGAGTGAAACCTTAAAAGGTTCAGTATCTTGGCTAGAACCATAAATAGTTTCATATGACACCATTTTTGTTTTCAGATTATACCATCCCATAGACTAAAATTCCACTAAAATGCCTATAACTCTGGACAGAACACCTATGGGCACTTGTTCTTTTGAGGTTTTCCATACCTCACTGAGGTCTACCGTATACACAGAGTCAGGACTCAAAAACGATTTCACAGTTGAAAACGTTGCCTAGTAAGTGAAGAGAATTTGATAATGTTAGACAGATTTCAATATTGCCCATTCATTGTAGTCTCCAATTATGAAATTGAGGTGCCCATATACAGCAACAAATAGACTACAGTGTACTTAAAGTAGATAGTATATTAGCAATGTACTAAGTTTTAAATGCACCGTAATACTGCACATCGTTTGCGTGCCGTTTTATTCCGGTTTTCTCGTTCACTCAATAATTATTATGTCGATTACCGTTTGTTGTTGAATAAATATCAATGTAAAAAAAGAAAAAAAACATTGTATACTAGAGCCCGCATGGGACTGAAAGATAGCGCTCTTTTCAATTTCTTCTCGCGTTCAGTGTTGGTTTACATTGTGGTTAGTCCTGCATCAGTTGTTTTCGTATTGTCTTTTTTCCTAATGAAACAATATGATTATTCTAACCATTGATTTCTTTCGTTACAATGATCAGATGATGACTATGAAAAATCAATGCATCGGTACCATTCATTTTTAACATTTTGAATATAAATTTTCATTGTCTTAAAACTAAAAAACCTGCAATATTACGAAAATCGAGAAATATATTTTATTCATTCCAGCTGTGGCAATGCCTTGGTAGGGTTGTACAACTATCGAGCTCCGAATGAAAAATTAGACTTTTCACCACCGAAATATATGTGTGTTTCACAAAAAAACAGTCTATTTGTGACGAATTCCATCCATCACGACTCCCTCAAGAGTGCGTGTACTCATTAATCACTCTTATCATTTAATCATTAGTTTAAATTTGCTCCTCTCTTTTCTTCTTGTTCACTATTTATATTATTCGTATCAACATTGCTACTCGAAAAAGCATCATTCTGAATAAAAAGAAAGAACGAAGAAGTCGTTCCATCACACTATTGATAAGCTAATCAATTTTGTTTTTAATTTATTTAAAGTGCATGGAAAATCGAAGTGTGGGTATTGATATTCTCTTAACTCACAACCACGCCCTCAAGATGAAGAAATAGATGGCACTAGCTTCTTGTCTTTTCTGTCATCCTTACAACTCGAAGTTATTTAAGATAGAAAATAAACTGTGATATTGATGTTTTATCATGAGCAACTCAAGAAAAATAATAATGTAGTCCGTTCATGAAGCAAAATGTATGATTCATCGTTTTATGCCACGACGTCGAGGTCTATGCAATTGTTTTTTCTTGCATCTGACGTAAGTGTTGTGCAATTCTTTTCTTTTTTTAAGCAATTATGGCAAGTAAGAAAAATATGTTGAAATTCAAGTAAGAATTTGACTGACGTGGCACTCTCACTATAGTCTTGTGTCTTTCACACCTATCATGTTAACTGACACAGGATTGGTCTTGCCGAATTTTACTGAATTACGTATTTATCCATCATTCACAGAAATTCGTCAACAGTACAATGCACCAAAAGTAGATTTCAATATTTGAATAAACTGACGTGAAGTAAGTTCTGCTTCATTTATTTAGAATTTCACCATTTGTTTTTCACGGGGTGTATTTGCGAATATTCCTCGAGGTTCATTGTCGATCGAAGGTGTTCCCATTGAATCTAAACAAATTGTTCCCAAAGCAAACAATCTCGAAAATCAAACGATCTTTGTTCAACGTCACTCGAATGAAGAACCTCAAGAATGTAATGTTATTCAAGCTGATGATCTTCTTTTACAAAATATTAAAACAAAACGATATTTTTTTGCTCAACGACACGAAATCGAATATGTTAACATTCCGGAACAAGAAGAAACTGCAGTGACATATGTCTTAAAACACCAAGGCAAAGCAACATTAAGCTATCAGATTCAAGGTGAGGATTTTATTTCTTAATGGCATCCCAGTTTCTTGGCCCAACATTTAATGTTTTCTCATAGCTGATTTTTTCGACTCATATCTTGATGAAGTTATAACATGTTCCTTACTTGCTGACCATGATATCGTGACTTTTTATCACAATTTCGAGTTTCTATAAGTCGATTCTAAAGAAGATCAATACAAATCTGCTCAGTATATGTAAGATAGAAAAAACTAATTTCACACAATCACACGCAAAGTACGATAGGCTATTAAATTATCTATCATTTCTGATCGAGTAATGATTAAAACAAAGCGTTTCTGAGAGTGTTCGACTTTTGTTTCAGATAGACGAAGTCCAACAAAAAGCCCATTAAACACGATCCTCGCGATCGAATTGTACAAAATAGGATCATCGAGGATCACAGCAACCAGTCAAAAATAGAAAACTACGAAAAATCTAGTTTTGTATCTCGATCTATCTTAAAAAATAAAGTTTCCGAACTGGTTGTAATAAACTTCAGTGACTGTTTCTCTCCGTTTTTCCGTATATTGTTTTATTGAATTATGGTAGATGTTACACATTTTGACCGGCTTACAAGAGTTTTTGTGTTAATCGTTGTGTTTGACTTTATTTCTTCGATAATCGAGTCAAAAAGAAAAAAATGGAATACAAATTGACTCAAGTGCTTGAAAAAACGTTTCAGTTTCATCAATGAATACATTCAAATAGAATGAACCAATTACAAGTTCAGATAAAATGGTGAAAAGATTATTTTCTTAGGAAACGAGCGAAATCATTCTGTTTGTGAGAACAAAATTTATTGGGATAACTCAGTATGTACGATAATAAATGTTGGAGTAGATAAGTTTCATTTCAAAAGAAGTTTTAAACATTTCTCAAGATGAAAACTCATATAGAACTGTTCTATTTTTAATTGAATTCGATCTAAAAGAGAACTATATTCACTTTAATTTCTTATATCTATCAACAGCGTCTACAAAATTCTACTGTTATACCTAGACAGACTGCATCCATATGTGATTTATATTTTATGGTCTATTTGATAGATCGACTATTATTTGTATTGTTGCCAATCAAAAATCATTATGAAGACATGTGTCACGTTTCATTTTTATGTAGCATTCTATTTTTTAATATTATTTTTAAGGTATCACTTGGTCACCACAGTACGATCTGAGTATTCAGTCTGATGATTGCCAACACATATTTCAAGCATTTGCCGAAATTACGAATGGAACAAAACAAGTATACAGAATCGATCGAACAGAATTGCTCGGTGGTGACATAGTGTTACAAAGAGATGTTGCATCGAAACGACGTCGTGATCGATCAAGAAGTAGGAGCAGAAGTTTAAGTGAGACATCGGATGAGGATGACGAAGAATTTGACTCTTGTGATATAACACCGACGGTTGGTGAACTAGGAGAGCTAGCAGGTATGCTTAACTTTTGTAGACATTGTATTCTCTAAGATGCATGTAAGTGCACTGTGTATAATAGGTCTCTATCGTTATTCAATTGATCAACCATTTGTTCTCTTACCAAAGTCGACATTTGGTTTACCATTCATTAATGCAACAATTCAAGTAAGCAAATATTTCGGTCTGACACTTCCATTTACTAGTCACACACAAATTCGAAAGTTGCAACGAAAGTATCGTATTGAATCAATTGATAAATTTCTTCCTGGTGGACTATTGACTATTCGCGAACAGGATCGCTTAGTGGGAGTAATAACAATACCAGACTTGGCTATTGGTGACAAGTACACCCTCACCTCCGGTGAAGATCCTGGCGTGAGTTCATTGTTGTCTCTACAACCAAATATAACTATGCTATCGTTTAGGTTTCATTAAATCGACAAGTAAAATTAATTTCGAAAGAAAGACACTCTGGCGTGTATGCAGTTCATCTAACATTCAAAAATATCAAGTCAACACCGGTGAAATTTGATTACAAGGAAATTGTGGATAGTAAAAATGCACAATTCAAAATTATTCTCAAAGGATCTGATGATCAACGAGCTCAAATTCAAGTGACTGCGAACGGTGTTCAAATAGAGAACAAAAATAATACAACTGATCATCGTGGCATGTTGGTAGCGAATGGTGGCGAACAAATCTTTGAATATGAAATTCATATCAACTATCCTACACCAAGCAGCACACATAGGAAAAGACGACGAGAAGAATAAAATAAATAGTTTAAACTTAGAGTTCACAACATAATAAACACAATAGAAAACTAGAGGGTGGAGGTGTGGATTACCATGTCAGAATGTCTAGCATGTATCGTATTTGATTCGATGTTTTTCAGTGAACAATTTATTCGGCGACACTGAAATAAGTCAGCGGAAAAATCTTATTCAATTTGAGTGGTTAAAGTAATAGAGAATAATAAATCTAGTTTGGAAATCACGAAAAAGAAACGGAATATCGTAACAAACAGGTAAATGCGTAAAGAGAAATAACCTTATCAAAAAGAACCGGATGCTAATAAGCTTGATAAAATAACATTTTGAAAAATTGAAGAAGTTCAATAGACGAACTTGCTTGGTAGAATGCTATATCTATGGCGGGATCTAAATAAACGATCTAAGGTACTATGTCTCTTTGCTCAACACTGACACTCTGCTTATCACTGACCAATCCAGTTTCAAATTATAAAAAAATCGGTTGCATTTTCATTTCTGGAATGATGATAAAGCTTTTTATTTTTAATTTCACTCAACTGTTTTCCTTTTGTAATCTGACTATTATTAATATAAATAGAAAAGTATGTTATTGATCAAATCGAATTAAAACCTTTCCGTTGTGTGACATGAATCATTTGTTTTCTACTAAACTAAATTGAAAATGACGTCAAGTCTGATATGCCGTTAGTTTTTGGCAACAAGCTATTTCCAATATTTGTGTAAATCATTAAAGCCGTAAAATAACGGAATAAATCGTCAAATATTTCTTTTCTCCTTTTGTTCTATTTCTTCTCCCTTACTTGAATCAATCGATATGAGAAATAAGTCTTTCTATTCTAGACAAGCAGGGTTTTTCTTGCATTTTTATATTGTTTTTATATAATATTTAAGAGTGGTTAATCATAGTAACATGGGCCAATAATAAATATTGATCAATTAAAAAAAACAGATAAGTTTTGACAACTTCTATCATACGCCACAGAAAGAAAGAAAGAAAGAAAGATAAACGAAATAAATTATAAATGTCTAAAGTGATATCTTGTTTTACTCAATGCAACTTATATCATACTAGCGGAAGTACCCGATGTTAGTTAAGATGGATTGATAGTATGCATCTAACAAAAGAGAGAACAATATGGCTGTAATCCTTCTCTAATTAACGATCTTGAATATAAGAAAGTTGCTTTTCGATGTTTTCCACTATTATGAGTTATTTTTATTAAAAGAAGACAGTTCAGTTAAACACATTTTTATTGTAAAGCTGTTCGATATGCAATATTTCGAGTTTTACCATCAGGAGCAAAAACGTACAAATTCTTTCCAGTTTCTACTCTTGAACATGCTACGTACAACTGACCGTGGGAAAAGCAAGGAGCTCCTAGATTAATACCAGCAACTTTAAGCGATTGACCTTGAGCTTTATTGATAGACATTGCAAAAGCAAGGCGCACTGGAAACTGAAGACGCTTGAACTGAAGCGGCATATCATTAGGAACCATGGGAATTCGTGGTATAAATACATCTTCTCCTTTTGCGCAACCTGTTAAGATAGTTGCTTCAATCACATGGGGCATTATATGTTTCACACAAAGTCTTGTACCATTGCAAAGTCTTGCTGCGTTCAAATTTCTCAGAAGCATAATCGGTGAGCCGACCTTGAGCACCAGATTGTGTGATGGCATTCCAGGAGGTTCCAGCTAGTTGAGAAATTCGATAGGATATTGTACTGCTTGGTTAATGTCCAGAACTGTATCGATTGACTTGTATGATACGTCTACTCCAGGTAACTGTTGCTGAATCTGTAAGTTAATAGCATTTNCTGTCATTTTTCGGAGCAAGAATAGCACGTTCACAGAGCCATTTGTGATCATTGAAGCAGCGTCGAATATCTGGAAATACACTGGTTTTGAAAGTTTCTATTGAGTCTACTATATTACAAAAATTATTTGGTATCGTGATAAGTCCAGTGGTCGGATCAGCAGCTATTTTTCCATCTCCAAGACTAAGTAGTTGTTGAGCAAATTGGCCAGAAGCTGCATCACCTTGTAAATGAACTCGCATGTTGGTCTTGAGTTCCAGCTTATGAACATGTCTCCAGAGATATGAAGCTTTCAAGCAGGCTTTGAGTTCATCAGCCATTGTTCCTTTCTGGATGATCGGCAACGTTTGATGAAAATCACCAGCTAGAAGTAAAACAGCTCCACCCATGAGTTTCCCATTGCCGCGAAGATCTTGAAGTGTTCGATCTAGAGCCTCTAATGCTTGTTTATGTGCCATTGTACATTTATCCCATACAATAAGTTTACACTCTTGTAAAACTTTGGCTTCTCCAGTACATTTGCTAATATTACAAAGTGGAGCTTCGCATTGTGTAAGGTTGAGAGGCAACTTCAATGTTGAATGAGCAGTACGACCACCGTGAAGTAGTGTAGTAGCAATGCCTGAAGAAGCCACTGCAATTGCAATTTTAGACTGCTGTCGAATTTTAGCTAAGTGTAGATTAATGACAAATGTTTTTGCTGTTCAATCTGGTGCATCAAGAAAAATTATCCCACCGGCGTTCCTATTGATCCTATCTAATATAGTTCAGAACTCTGACTAATCTTATTTTATTTCTGCAATAATCCTTCTCTGATATTATGATCACTCTTGACGAAAAATGTATCGATAACTTGATGAAAACCTTGCTATGATTTTTTAGGCTTCTGAATAGGAATCACACTGAATATAAACAGGATCCTATAAACACATTTAAAAAAAATACGAACACAAACTTGAACTGTTCCTGAATACAATCCTTAATAAAATTTGACTCGATTCTTGAAATATATCATCCTAAAAGATCCTTTTAGAGTTTCCCAAGAATATTAATACGGCTGAGTTGACTAAATAGTAACTTCGAAGCAATCTTTACTAAATCCTTGCATTTTCTTTGCCAGATCCTGATTGAAGTTTTCCAGCATTAGACATTTTCGTATTCCGTATGACCGTGTACATTTTCTGCTAAGATCCTCGTTTGATATGACCATCACTCTTGAGAGCATCCTGGTAGAAATATTTCACGTAGATTTTCAGAAGAACTGGATAAGACGTTGGCGAGATCCTCCTTCACAATCTTGAGTAAACCATACACTGAAAAAAAGGTACCATATGAATCCCCAAAGGTATCCGATTTTTGCAACCAAATCGAAATCCTTTGAGGTTTCGTAGAAATTGGGTTTCGTAAAAAGCCTTAATTTTAATAGCTGATAACAGGGGTTTCGTATTTGGGGTTCCGTATAATTCACCACGCAATATTGAATGAAAGATCCGCCGGGTGCTATGCTCCATTATGGAAGTAGTTTTCCACCACTATTCACTGCAAAACACACCCATTCTCTAAAAAGAACCGGGTTCTGTAAAAACCACCAGGAAAGATGTCTGAAAGTCACCGTATTCTGTAGGAGAACCCATGATATCGCTGGAACATGGAAGCAGTATTCCGACCGCCAACTTTCGCAAATTGTTTTCAATGATTTCCGGCGCAACTTGCCGACAGGCATCGCAAGTTGGTCGGAACTCACTAGAAAAATCAGGAAGGTTTGCGACCGGGATACTATTTCCATGTTCCACCGACACCATGTGTTCCCCCTACAGAATAGGGGGCTTTCAGGCATCTTTCCTGCCAGTTCCTCCAGATTCCGGTGGGTGAAGCGATCGGTGTGGGATGTTTCATCTAAAAAGAAAAAAAAATAATTAATTCATCAGCGTTTAACTTTCTAAATGGAACTTACCGTTAAATATTGGTTCATCTGAGAATCGATCTAAGAAGAAATAAAATGATTTATCAGGTGGTAACTTTTAAAACCGAACTCACCATTAGTATTTATTCATCTTACACTTGACCTAAATATAAATATAATAATTCATCAGCATTTAACTTTCAAAATCGAACTCACCATTAGTATTT